>JAAEAF010000657.1:19654-160852 GCA_011037195.1 Triatoma infestans | reverse complement strand
GAAGAAAGACGTCTGTTCGACAATTCAATTGAATGCATAGAATTGCATTCACATCACCCTTATGCATCATCAAAACTGTTGTCTGGTGATGAAATACGTATAAGTGTACAACATCAAGATCTATATACGCTACCCAGTCAAAGTTTACTCTATTTGGAGGTAGGTTTTTAAAGGAAGACGGCTCAGCAATACCAAATTCCTCAAAATTAACCAATAGCATTTGCATTTCTATTTGATGAAATAAGATATGAACTGAGTGGCGTTGAAATAGATCGTGTAAGAAATCCAGGAATTGCTTGCACCCTTAAAGGCTTGGTTTCACTTAAGGACGGCTGTCAATACATAGAAAACTGGGGCTGGTGCTATCCTCAGAGTGATACACTGAACATCACTTCAAATGAAGGATACTTTAATTTATGCATTCCTCTATCATCACTACTGGGATTTTGTGAAGACTATCAGAAGATTGTGATCAATGTTAAACAAGAACTGATACTCGTTAGAAGCAGACAAGATGGAAACGCTTACAAATTCAACCGACAGAGAGCTGAAGATGCGGCGTAAAACTGTAAAATAGAATTGGTGAAACTATGCTGGAAGCTGCCCTACGTTGCCGTCAACGAACATCAGAGATTAGCTCTTATGCGTCATCTCAAATCTGAAAAGGTATTTTCACTAAGTTTTAGAAGCTGGGAACTCTATGATTATCCACTATTGCCGGCAACTCAAAGACAAATCTGGTCGGTGAAAACATCAAGTCAGCTGGAAAAGCCGCGCTACCTCATTTTAGCATTTCAAACTGAACGAGCAAATAATGTGGAAAGCAATGCTAGCCATTTTGACCATAGTAATGTGTCAAATGTAAAACTTTATTTAATTGTAAAGCTTTCCCATACGATGATTTGAACATAGATTTCTCAGCTAATCGTTATGCACTATTGTATCACATGTACGCTTCTTTTCAAATGTCATATTATGGAGAACAGATGAAACCTCTAACTTCCTGGCGAAATTTTAAAGAGAAAACACCCTTAATTGTAATAGATTGTTCTAAACAGTCTGAATCTATCAAAACGGGTCCAGTTGATGTAAGATTAGAATTTGAATCAAAAAATCCATTCCCGCCCAACACAACGGCATATTGTCTTATTACCCATGATAGGGTAGTAGAATATAACCCTCTAACTGGCATTGTACGGCGTATGGTATAAAAAGGTGTGAATTGTTGGCTCAGTGTTCAGTATGGCTCAGACAGGCGTACTGATTGCTGACTTCCAGTGCTTTGTGGATAGCGTAGGAGGTTATATTGTTAAAGAGCTATCACTTTTTGATTATAACTATCAAACTGTTCGGCACTGGATATTCAAAGCCCCAATACTACATAAACAAACAGATAAAAGTAGAAGAACTAATTATTGGTTAGAAAATTATTATCATAAAATTAGATGGAATGATGGGGAAGTTGAATATGAAGTGATTAGAGATATTTTCAAATGTATTGATTGTAACTATAAATTTGTATTTGTTAAGGGTTATGATAAGAAAAGATTTCTCTTGCAAAATTTGTACAATTGTTGTGTAATCAACTTGGAAGATTATGGTTGTCCGAAAATTGATTCACTTCAAGCAGTAGAAAAAAGCAACCACTGTATTAAACATAACACATGTAGAGAGAAATGTACGCAGTATCGAATTCAAGTCATTAACAACTGGCTGAACAGTAAGTTTGGTTGGAATGATACAGAAATATTTTTGCCTTGATGTGTGTATGAATGTGGTCACTGGCGATGCATTAAATTGCACGCAAACCTTGAATGTCGGTCACTGGAGTGGTAGAAATATCCGTAAACCTGACTGCTGGTCACTGGCGAGGTGTAAAAAGCCCGTAAACCTTGAATGGATTGTACAATGTTTGAATGTGTATTAAGGCAAAACCTAGAAAAATTAAATTCGATAGTGAACATTTCTCTGTCTACTTGTATTTTCCTAAGTTGTATACTTGTATTTTCCTAAGTTGTATTTTGTATTAAGAAGAAGTTAATTTTTATTTTAAATTTGAAGTTTGTTTTCTGTTTTTTCTGTAAATATTTTGCATTATGTTTCAATAAATGAGTAAAAAATATTTTTTGTTTTTATTGATTTCCTTATATTTTATTTTATTAAAAATCTTTCTCGATTACCCCCACCTTGACGTGGTGAGAAAGCTTTAAAGCGAATGCTGAACAAAGAGGGGTAAACAAAATTAATATAGAAACTATGAAAAATAAATGCAGGCTGATGCATGTTGAGACATGCATGATGACTCATTGTATATACAAATCTTTTTCATAATAGGATTAAGTATTAAGAAACATGCTAAGAAGACCTGTGGTAACATGTCCGAACAGGCAAGAAAAGTAATGAGTACGAAGTTTTATTTTTAAATAATAGGATTAAGTATTAATAAATCATTTCCTGGATGACTCATTGTAGTTTCTTTGCATTTTTCTTAATAAGTAACTAACATGCCTGGATAGGCAAGTTATGTTCATTTGAGTACAAAGTTTAATAAACAAAAGAATACAAAGCGATTAAGGTAAGAATAGATATAAGTATATATATATTTTTTTTTATTAGTACAAAGGTTAATTTCAAAAAGTGATGCAATAACTAACCTGTTGTGGTAGAAGTAATAGATAGTGTTTTTCTTCATAATAAATTATATTCGTAAAATTGATATTAATCAATATGGATAATCGATATTTGCAATCGATATTTTGCGAATGACAGTAAAACACTATAGACTATGCGACGTCATCGAAATGGGAATTATCTAGAAGGCAGTGGTAATAAATATGTATATTTTTATTCAATAAAACAGTGGCAATGCTATTGCTGTGTGACGTCATACGAATAATAATTGAAAAAAGGCAGTGATTTTGTTATGCAATATAATAAAATCGAAATTTCTAGATAATAAGGCAGCAGCAGATATGCGCATGCCCCAAACTAGCAATTACAAAATATTATGCAATAACTAAGCTGTTGTGGTAGAAACAGCAGTGTTGTTTTTATAAATAAAATAGAAAATAATCAATATGGATAATCGATATATTGCGATTAGCAGTGAAACACTGTAGGCTGTGTGACGTTATCTGAATGGGGAATTTGTCTAGAAGGCACTGGCAATGCTATTGGCTGTGACGTCACATGAATAATATATTGAAAAGGCAGTGGTTTTGTTAGTTTTTTATTAATAAATTATATTCATAAAATCGATAATAATCAATATGGATAATCGATATATTACGATTGGCAGTGAAACACTGTAGGCTGTGCGACGTTATCTGAATGGGGGATTTGTCTAGAAGGCAGTGGTAATAAATATGTATATTTTTAATCTATAAGGCAGTGGTAATGCTATTGGCAGTGACGTCATACGAATAATATATTCAAAAGGCAGTGGTTTTGTTATACAATATAATAAAATAGATATTTCTAATCTATAAGCGGCAGATATGCGCATGGCCCAACTAGCAATGACGTCATAGGAGTGGGTATAAACGTTACTATAGTACATTGTATTGCCGGATGGAGTTCAGTTCTGTGTAAGTGCGCGTCGTGTTAATATCAGCAGCAGCAGTGAGCTGGAAGGGGTAAGTCAATCTTTTTTTTATAATTATTTTGATTGTGTGGTGAAAGTTAGATGCCACTCCGCCATATTGTTTTTATGTTTTTGTGAGTGGATTGAGCGGAAATAAAATTATGATAGTGCGGGGGTTAAGATAGAAGTGTACGTTGAAAACTATAGCTAGGGAGAGGACCATTGTAGTCGACTGGTAATGATGATGGACTTCCAACCTAAAGATTATAGGATCGAATCGCAGGTAAGACAGGTTTTTTCCATATAAAATAAAAAATAATTCCATAATTCCCCTCCTGCCCAGAGTAAGGTGATAATGGCGAGCGGTGGGGAAGTTAAGAATAGAAGTGTACGTTGAAAACTACAGCTAGCGAGAGGACTGCTATGGCCGAGTGGTTAGGGTGATGGACTTCCAACCTAAAGATTGTAGGATCGAATCGCAGGTAAGACAAGTTTTTTCATATAAAATAAAAATAAAAAATACCCCTCCAGCCCTGAGTCAGGAGAGGGGTGGTGTCTTACAGTGTTAGATTCCGCCATCTTGTTGTGGGGAAGAGCTGTCTGGTTGGAGGTGGAAAGAAAATGGAGTCATCGGTTTAGATGATAGCTTAAGGAGTGGGGGAAATTAAGTCATCGATTTGGATGATAGGTGAAGGAGTGGAAGGAGAAAATAGAGTCATCGGATTGGATGATAGATTAAGGGGAGGGGGTGCAAAGAAGATGGAGTCATCGATTTGGATGATAAGTAAAGGTGAGGGGTAAGTGGGCGTGGTTTAGGGCTTGTCGAAATCGATGATTGGCCGTGGTGGGGGGTAAGTGGACGTGTGGTTTAAGTGTTTCGACCGAGATCTATGATTGGTCGGTGGGGAAGTGGTGGGGTAAGTAGGCGTTGTCAAAGGGCTCGCCAGTTCGATGATTGGTCGTTGGAATAGGGTGGGGGTAAGTAGGCGTGCCTCAGTGCTCAATACTAAACACTTAGATAAACCTAAATAAACACAATAAATCAACTGTTTATACAAGTTGAAAAAAAACAACAACAAAAAACAGTTAAATTGTGAACAGTTTAATCTACTCTGAATCTTCACTCTCTTCTTTTGAAGTGACAGTCATCACATATTTGTCTCAGATGTTTCTGGCAAAGTATGTTATTACATTTATAACAATACAGTTTTGTTTTCACATCTTTCGTTCTTGGACATGCCGTGCACCTCATTCTAGCAGTCATTGTTGGCGGCTCTAGCGGTTCAGTAGAATCAAGTTCAACTCCACAATATTTAGCTGCTTTCTTCCGGATCTCCTTTGATAAATTAGTAGCAGCAGCTCTTTTTTTTCAATTTTTCATTGATTAGGCTAAATCCTAGTTTTGTAAATATTTTAATCTTGATAATCGGTTGTCGAGTTATTTGCATTGTATATAAGAAAGCTATTGATACCGGCAATGTCTAAAATTCTAAAAAACACTGCCATTGTCCATCTGTTGGTTTTTCTGGATGTTGTATAAGTGGAACATAACTCATCTACAACGTCAACCCCCCCCCTTTCGTTTTGTTATAAAACGTTACAATTTCAAATTTTCTGTAGTTTCTTCATCAATTGTATTGTTTTCCAAATGCATGGTTGAAAGAAGAATGACATTTCTATTTTTTTTGGAGTATATGATACTATCGTCTTATCATTTTGGTATCCAAAAATAGACGATTTCAAATTTCTATTCTTTGTGGCGGTAAATTCTGAGGGTAATTCCTTCTTATTTTTTCTTATTGTGCCAACATATGTTAAATTTTTCAGTAATAAATTGTTTACTAAAGGAATACTCGTAAACCAGTTATCAGCAGTTATATTTCTACCGGTTTTTTCTACACCTTTTACTAATCGCATAACGATGTCAGCAGAGCAATTTGAAAGTTTGAAGGGACCATCTGGTTGGGTTCCAGCGTAAATTTCCATTGAATAAGTGTACCATGTTTTGGCATCTGTCATTGAAAAAATCTTAATGCCATATTTAGCAGGTTTACTAGGAAGGTATTGCCTAAAAGGACATCTGCCCCGGAATGGCACTAACTGTTCATCAATTGTGCAATATTCAGATACGTTGTAACAGTTTACTGAATTTGTCATAAACATTTCAAAGATTTCTCTCACCGCTGCGAGTCTATCAGACTCTCTGCGATTTTTTCTGGTTAAAAGGTTATCAAATCTCAAATGTTTTAGCAAAATGAAAAATCTATTTATGCCCATCGTAGTCCGAAAGATTTATCACCTAATTTTTCATCCCATAAATTTCTTAAATTTTGGTGTCCTGAACGTAGGGAACCTGCCAGAAACAGCAATCCTAATATCGCCCTTATTTCTGTGGCATCAGTTCTGTAACTATATGTGTTATTGGTTCTGTCGGATGTTCTATCGATTTTGATATTTGTGTATTCAACCAATTTCTGAATAATCTCATCATTTATAAGTAATGCAAAACATTCAGTTACTGTTTTACAGTTCTTGGCTTGCCTTTTTGTTCCCGGTAAATGTATCACAATATTCTGCTTGGGAGTTCGAGTAGCTTTTGTTCGAGGTTGTTTTCTCCACTTTGTTATCTTATCTCTACCGAGATAATAGTTATTTGATTGGACTGTAGGCAGGTCTGTATGTGAATCATCTGAATCAGCGGAAATTCACTATCAGGTTCACTTTCATGTTCAGATTCATGATCAGTTTCTTCGTCCAAGTCCGATAAATCATCTATATCAGGGAAATCTTGAATATGATCCTGTAATAATTGTCTCACTCTTTCCTGTTCTTGTTCATAAGGATCCATAACTAAAATATTACACTTATAATTATAATTGAGCCTTTATATCACTGAAAAAGATTATCATTTCAAGTAAATTTATTACCTGGTATTACTTATGTATAACTTAAAAATTATAGATGTTCTTGTAAATATTACTGCAACAACCTAAACAAGCGCAGATAACAAAAAATAATGTGATTTCGCAGTATAATATTTCATAAAAGCGATTTCAAAAAAACAAAACTTTTGTACATACGTGGGGTATTAAACGACCCTCAACAATGAAAACAACGTTAGTTTTCGAAATTAGAAGTTATAGTAAGTTTTGAAGTAAGAGATATTACGAATGTTATGTTTTGAGAAGGTACTGAGAAGATACAGTGTAGCCAACGTCAAAAAAAAGTTATCAATAGATTTAATTGCTTGGGGTCTTTTAAGACCCCGCATGTGTACTGCCGGGTTAAACATGTGTTATAAAATATAAGGCATATAAAAATAAGTAATGCAATTACAGTAATACACATATATAGAATTACAAAGTTATAAGAATTATTCAAATATAGAATATCTTTTATTTCTTTTACCACTTTGAGTTTTAGTTTATTTTATTTAACATTTAATACAATATCTGTATAATTGTTTATTTTAATATTATTATTCTTTTTATAATAATTATAATTATTGTCGTAATTTACTTAGTTAAGTTACTTAATTTACAAAAGGGTTTTATTAGTTTTCTTAATTCAAGAGTGTTTTCTAGTTTTATTTTTGATTCTAAATTGATTTTGTTTCTTAGGTTTATCAATGCGATTGGGTTAATTATCGATGTGTAATGTGTTAATAGTACAAAATGTTAGTGATGCTTCAATTTCTTCTAGTAGCGAAATACATTGCGTACTAATGTTTGTAATAATACAATAGTTCGATAATAAATGTCTTTGGCAGAAGGGTCTTTTAAATACTGGTGAAATTTCATTATTTCGCTTTTATTGGTTATATTAATTTATTGGTTTTAATATTATTTATTATTGAATTTTTATTATTAATTATTATTGAATTCTCCTGTGAATTCTTTCATATATTTTTGATAGTTAATATTTTGTATATTAAGTATTTTTTGATTTTCTTCGATTTGTTTGAATAACGTGTCATATTTTTGTTGGTCGTATGAATCTTAATTTCCTGTTATTTGTTCAATTGAACTAATAATTGAACGAAACCGTTAATTAATCCTCTACGGTATCTTAAATTTGGGAATAGTATATTATATTTATCTTGAAATTTATTTTTATAATTATATAATATTTAAGTTTTATATATAATTATATATTTATATAAGTTTCAAGAGACCTGGTCGACGTGGTTTTTTCGTTAATCGTACTGGCTATTTCTTGGATGTTTTATGTTTTTTAAAAATATTCAATTTTCAGTTCAGATAAAGGGTAATAATAATAATTTGGTAATTAGAAATTTAATTTTACCTTTACCTAGGTCAGTTAATAGTGTTCCTGTAGTGTCGCTGAGTCTTCTATAATGTTATTTTGTGTAGTAATTACTTGCTAAATTTGGGGCAGGATTATTAATCTGTAAACATGCGGGGTTTCTTTATTTTATCTATTCTTCGTTTTTATTATCCGAGGTTATAATTATTCCCCTTTCTTTATTATAGGAATCTACGTTCATGGGTTTGAATGCAATGCTCGAGATTTTATTATATCTTCGAGGGTGTTCTTTAATGTATACTTTTTTTGGGTAAGTTTTCGGGGTTTGTATTTGTTTTGGACGTTTTCGTTTTTCCGTTTCTATTCTTTCTGTAATTATTTTGTTTATTTTTTAAATTTATTCTTATGTTCGTTGATAATTTGTTGGTTGGTATAATTTTGGGTATCAAATATTTTATTTTTTCCAAATAATATATCTACGGAGCCCCTGCAGGACCGGGAACAGAATAAGCCTGCTCCAAATCCGGGATGTCGTAAGAGGCGACTAAGAGGATGTGGGGGAAGTGATTAGCACTTCTTAGGGGAGGTCACACACACACATACATACACACACACACACAAACACAAACAACACGGAATACGCATGCAGGGCACACAGTTAGGGCCCTAACGCGGTGTTAGCTACCGTGCTTGAGGTTGGCGGCGGGGATCCTGGCCATCTCGAACGGAGCCCTCCGGATACCAGGCGACTCCGGTTGTAATGTAGCCTGATACTCTTTGCTGTGGGTGACCGTCAATCCTCGTGGGAACAAAATGAATCTTTCGTTAAACAAAAACACTCTAGAGGCGTCCACCTCTTCAAAAATGGACAACCTGCCAATTCCTACTAATCCTAATCCCTCATCCATTCTTCCTAATAGTACCCCTATCGCCACCCAATCAACTACCTGCTTTTATCCTCCTATTTCGAATTTTCCTGCATGCCTTCTCTCGTCTATTTCCCTCTCTGGATTTGAAACATTGGCTAATGACAGCGACAAGGATAGGAATACTTCGATGGATAAAGCGACCACTAATGCGGAAAGGTTTGCAGTCACATTGCAACCCTTCACCGCTTCTTCATCACCAAGGAAGAAAGCCAGGGGAGGTAACACTAGTAATAAAAGAATCGGTGAAAGAACCCCTTTTTTAAATTTTGAGGATAATAATTGGGAAAGGTATTTTGTGATAAAGAGGAAGGATGGTACATTTTCAAAAGCATGTTCCTTCAAGTTATGTAAGGAAATTAAAAATATACTGGGTAAAGCTAAAAGCATCCGGAAACAGGGGGACGGCTCAATTTGCATTGAAGCCGAATCCCGCGCCCAAGCTTCAGCGATAATAGGGATAAATAAACTGTTAGACATGGAAGTGAAAACCACCCTACACAGGCGACTAAACACGTCTCAAGGAGTAATTAGCTGTAAAGACTTCCTCAACAGCAGCTTGGAGGATATAAAAGATGGCTTAGCTCATGAAGGGGTTTTGGAAGTTAGAAGAATAAAGAGGTGACAGGGAGAAAACCTATAGAAACTGTCTCCTTAGTGTGAACATTTGATAAACCAAAGCCCCCATCCACAGTAGACGCTGCCTCTACAAATTAAAGATAAGGCCCTACATTCCTTCGCCCATGCGCTGCTTTAACTGCCAGAGATTCGGACACACGGTTCAACGCTGCAGCGCTACTCAATTCATCTGTGCTTGAGGAAAACCTTCTCATGAAGGGGAGTTTCTCCGCCAATTAAGTGTGTTAATTGCGGAGGAGAGCATAATGCTTGAGCTGCAGGGTGCCCTACCATGAAAAAAGAAAAAGAAATTCAAAGGATAAAGACACTTCAGCAGTTGCCCTATCATGAAGCTAGGGCGATTGTTGAAAGTAAATCTTATGTCATACAAGAAGTAACCTTCTCAGAAAAAGTTAAAGCACCCGCGCTCAACGCTGAGCCATTTAAGGTCTCTGCCCCGGTCTTAAAGAATAATATTATTAAAATGGGGGAACCCCACCACTAAAAATTACTTCCCAAAAAGGGACATCGCCAACTGTAAAATTAGCCACGCCAACCCTGCGTATTAGGGGAAAACAAACTAAGGTGAGATCTACCTCACTAACAAACTCTGCTTCCTCATTAGATGCTTGGCAGGTGGTAAGCCCACCTCCCAGTCTCCTAAAAGAAAGCAGGCAAAAATTGTATCACTACACCGGTCATCTAAGGTGACCCGGGGTGATAAACGAAAAATTTACCTTGAGGATGAGGCTCCTCCAGCGAAAATGTCTGTTCCCCAGCCGGCAAAGGCAGCTCCTGGGAACAGACATAGACACATCCGAATCGGAGGGTGGAAACATCTCAGATCGCCCTCCCAGAAGAACCAAAAAGGAGGCAATCTAGAATGGCAATCTAGAATGTATATTGGTTTTAATAATGTTCAGAAGTCTTTTATATAGCCTATATGGACAAGATCATTTTGCCTGTATATATTTAAATATATAATGTATTTTACCTCCAGTGTTAGGTATATGCATTCATCAGCGTTCCTGCCATAAATGGTCACTACGTCGAATGGTTATGAAATATCGACCCTTTGGCATGTGCCTTCAGGAAACTAAAATTCGTCCGGGATATTCTATACGGATTCCCGTGTATGTAATCTATGGTAAGGAGGTACAGCCAGCCCTAGGTGGAAGGGCGCACGGTGGAGGTGCCGTTTATGTAAGAGAGAATATTCCCAGCAGGCGGCTAAATCTCAACACCAATCATCAGGCTTTAGCTGCGCGTCTAGCGACACCGCTCCAGGTCACCCTAATAAGTGTTTACCTACCTGACATTTACTGGCGGAGGGGTGATTTGAAGAACCTGCTCTCACAGCTGCCCGGACCGATCCTGGTTATGGGAGATTTCAGTTCTCATAAAACCTGGTGGGGTTTAGCTTCAAGTGATCCGCGAGGCAGGTCTCTTGAAGAGATAATACACAATCATAACTTAAAACTGATTAACAACGGTGCCGCAACCCATTTCAATTCTTACTCTGATACCTTTAGCGCTATAGATCTGAGTTTAGCAACTCCTACCTTAGCTGGTCGTCTCGAATGGACAGTATCAGAAGAACTCTTCCAAAGTGACCACTTCCCAATTAAAGTAAACAGCTCCATCTCCCGGTCTGACTTTATCACTCCTGTGAGATACGACATTAGGAGGGCAAATTGTCCCGCTTATTCCGTTATCGTGTTAACACCAATCTTTACTGGGGATGTCACCACCGATACGAAGAACTTTACTGAGGCATTAGTGCTTGCGGCCGATGGTTCGGTGCAGAGGACCGGTGGGAGAGTCAAATGAACCTCCTGTTCTTTGGTGGACCGCGGATTGTAAAACCGCCAATGCGGCGAAGAAGCGGGCCTTCAATAGATTCAAGTGACACCCGACGGTAGAAAATTTAATCAATTTTAAGAGACTAAGAGCCAGAGAACGGCGAATTATTAAAAACGCAAAAAAGAAACTCTAGCCTCTTATATCAGCGTTATCTACGTCATCTACGTTAAAAGAGGTTCGGAACAAAGTAAAACCGCAAAATACCGTCGGTGCCTACCCTCCTACAAGGAAATGTCGTATTCACTGAGCAGAAGGATGTAGCTCAGTATTTTGCGGGGCACTTTGCCCAAATATCAGGTTCCCAGGGCTACTCGGCCGAATGCCTTAGGCGAAAAGCTGACGTGGAGCTGCAGCCACTCAACTTTGATTCCGTCACTCTAGAAAACTATAATCTCCCGCTAACAATACATGAATTAGAAAATGCCCTCAGAAAAACCAGGTATACGTCACCAGGACTGGATACGGCATGTTAAAATATTAGACTATTTCGGTCTAGGAGCAGCTTCTAAGGCTGTATAATCGCATATGGGAGACCGGGCAGTACCCTGACAGTTGGCGGGAATCTATCATAATACAAATCCTTAAAGAGGAGAAAAATCCCAGTGACCCCTCTAGTTACAGACCCATTACGCTGCCCACCTGCTTGAGTAAAGTCCTCAAAGCAATGATTAATTATTATAGATTGGTACATCCAGAGAAGATTGGTACAGAAACCAGAGGGCTTTAGAGTCAGCAACTGAGCAGAAGAAGAAACTTAGTGGGAGATACAGGCAAATGCGTGCGAAGAGGATGAGATCCACTCAACCTGCACCAGCCGAGGATATACCAATTGGGGCTCAAAAGCGATCTAGAACCCCGGGGGACACGTCGCCTGGAATCCAGCCGGAAGGTAAGAAGCCTAAGATAACGAAGCGGAGAGGAAGCTATTTCTGGCTATAACCAGCAGCGATCCCTCCGAGCCGCTCTCTGAAAATGACGCTTCTGTCATCACAAGGGAGATGCTCGCCATCGTTAGGAAAACTATACAGGAACAGTCATGCAGGCTGAAATTTATTCAGTCGGGCATGGTCTCTGAAGGCTGGTTTCTTTTGGCCTGCTTTGATCAGGCCACATTTGACTGGGATTTAGAGAATGTTAAGCCTAGTTGGGGGGGAAGGCACTTCAAGCTTATGAAGGTGTCTGAGGTCCCCACTATAGCTAGGATCTCTATGTTTATTCCGGAGGGCAAGCATACCAGCGAACAAGTGCTGAAAGGTTTTGCCTTCCAAAATAACTTAGATGTAAGCCGATGTAGGAACGTGTTTCGACATCAAGTCGAGAAAGGAGTATCCTTGGCTTACATGATTGATGATGCTTCTGTCCAGGCGTTGAGGAAGGTCGATTTTCGTCTTTTCTTCGAGATGGGCAGGCTCTTCATCAGGTTGAAGAAGGAAGATGAGGATGCTCCTACTACTTCTTCTGAGGCAATGGAGCAGGATACAGGTAGGCCTGACCAAGATATTAGCAAGTAAGGTAGGAGGTTTTTTTTCCTTCACCTACCCGCTTCCTACCAGGATCTAACTCTTCCAATGTTGACTTGTGATTATGGCAGTTGACAGGGTAGAGATAGTACAAATTAACTTGCAACATAGCAAAGATGCAACGGCTAATTTATGCCGTTGTATTGCTAAGTTGCATACATATTTTATTCTAATACAAGAACCTTATGCCTTTAAAGGTTTGGTTCGAGGATTGAGTGTGGTTGATGGCAGACTGTTCGTGGCGGATGGCGGGGACATTCCTAGGGCATGTATTCTTGCCAGTCGGAGTGTCGGGACTTGGTGGCGGTGAGGGTTGGACTGGGGGTTGGTGGGCGTCGTCGCGACGTAGTTGTGGCTTCGGCTTACTTCCCCTATGATGGCCCCTCTCCTCCTCCTCAGGAGTTCATGGGTTTGGTTCGGTATTCGGAGACCAATGACATACCTATTATAATAGGATGTGACGCGAATGCGCATCATGTTGTCTGGGGCAGCAGCGACACCAATGGTAGGGGTCGCGCTCTCATGGATTTCCTGGTGGGCACGCGATTAGAGGTCCTGAATAGGGGTACTGAACCCACTTTTGTTACTAGGATTAGAAGACAGGTTATTGATATTTCCCTTGCTTCTAGGAATTTTAGTGGTCTGATTAAGGATTGGAGGGTGAGTCCTGAGGCTTCCATCTCCGATCACAGGATGATTAGGTTTAGTCTGGGGATTGATCCAATTACCCTCTCTAGCTATAGGAATCCTAGGAGGGCGGATTGGGGTTTATATTCTAGAATTATGAAGATAAACTGACTATCCAATCAGAAGCCCCTGATCGTATAGAGGAATTGGAAAGGGAAGCTGGTATTCTTCATGAACACATTAGATCTTCATTCGAGGAGTCCTGTCCTCCCAAGGTGGTTAAGGGTAGTAAGAACCCCTGGTGGTCCTCTTCGTTGTAAAAACTAAGGAGACAGGTAAGGTGCTCATACAGGAAGGCTGTCCTTGCTGATTCCTCGAAATCATGGGATAGTTATAACAGTATTAAAAGAGCATATAACAATGCAATGAGGAGAGCCAAGAGAAATTCCTGGAGATCCTTTTGTGAGGATATAAATTCGTTCCAGGAATCATCTAGACTGGTACGGATTCTTAGTAAGGATAAGGATAGTCACTTAGGTACCCTAAGATACCCTGATGGTTCCTTTACAAGGGGGGAAGGGGAGACATTGCAGCTTTTGCTTGAAACTCACTTCCCAGATAATATTGGTTTAAATGCTGCTTCATCTTTAGTGGGGGAAGGAGATGGGACCCTGATGATGTAGCCACTTTATATGAGGTAGTCACACATGATAGAGTAAGTTGGGCAGTACAAAGTTTCTCAGCTTTAGTAAGACTTCTGGACGGACGGGATTTATCCTTGTCTTTTGCAAAATGGTGGGGACGTGCTGAGAAGGTATTGTTAAGAATTTTTAAAGGATGTTTGATGTTTGGTTATGTACCACATTATGGAGAGATGTAAGGGTAGTCTTTATTCCCAAGCCGGGAAGAAGCGAATACTCTGACCCTATGGCATTTAGACCCATTAGTCTTATGTCTTTTCTCTTGAAAAAACTCTGGAAAGGTTGGTGGAAATGTATATTACTGATGGTCCATTAAGGTATCATCCACTCCATCCTAACCAATATGCTTATATTGTGGGTAAGTCAGCAGACACTGCATTACATTGTCTCGTCGGAAGGATAGAATCTGCTCTGGAGATAAGAGAATATGCCCTAGGATGTTTCTTTGATGTTGAGGGGACATTTGACAGAGTACCGTTTGATGCTCTCGAAGATGCCTTGGTACGAAAAGGTATACATCCCGTCTTAATCAATTGGATAGGGTCTATCTTAGAAGTAGGGTTATACAGGCTTCCCTTGGCGGGCGGACCATGATAGTACAAGCGGGGAGAGGATGCCCTCAAGAGGGTGCAAGCATATGCCGATGATGGTGTTATTTTATTGTTAGGGCGCTGTCTGTCCACTATTTCGGATTTAATACAAAGGTTAACATGGTATATTGTTTCATTAATCCTAATAAGACCCAGGCAATTCTATTTACTCATAGAAGGAAGATAGTGGATTTTACACCTCCCAGGTTGGAGGCACTTATATACAGGTTAGTAAATCAGTGAAGTTCCTTGGAGTAGTTCTCGACAGTAAATTGAACTGGTCGGAACATGTTTAGACACAGCATCAAAAGGCAGTAATCTCCTTTTGGCAATGTAGAAGAGATGTTGGTAAGAACTGGGGGCTCACTCCCAGATGATGTTCTGGATTTATTGCATGGTCATTAAACCTAGGTTGGTATATACGGCTTTGGTGTGGTGGCGTCGTATTGAAACACGACCCGCTAGACAGCTGCTGGAAGATATCCAACGTTTGGCTTGTCTGGCGGTGACTGGTGAGTTTCGGACTACACCGACCGCATCTATGGAGATTTTGTTAGGGATTCCACCTCTCTTTGTGGAGGTAAAACCCAGGCAATGAAAGCCTGTTATAGAATTAAACAGGCAGGTTTTTGGCAGGGCAAGCGATATGGTCATTCTACCATTTATCGCGAGATGCTTTTAAGGATTCCCATTACAGGTTTCCCTTCTGATAGGATGTTGAAGACTTTTGCTTTGGTTATTCCTACAAGGTTAGGTTGCCTTCTGGGAAGATTGGTTAACCCTGGGTCCGTCTGGGATGATTCCTGAGAATTATCTCTGATGCTACACGGACGGTTCCAGGATGAATGGTAGGTCCTGGGGCTGCCGTCTATTTTGAGACGGGAGACATTTGGAGTGCCTCTTGGTGAGTGAGCTACCGTTTTCCAGGCTGAGTTTCATGCAATTCTTTGCTGTATTTTGGATGAGAGGGTGCGTAACACTAATTTAAAAGGTTCTGCTCGGACTGCCAGGCTGCGTTGAAGGCGCTTAACACATGTGTCTTCACTTCCAGATTGGTGTTGGAATGTTCTAAAAGACTGGAAGATCTTTCTTCATTGAAGGATGTGCTTCTGGTATGGGTTCCAGGTCGTATGGGAATCTTTGGGAATGAGGAGGTAGATAGGTTTGCCAAATTAGGCGCCTCTCTCCCTTTCATTGGTCCAGAGCCTGCTGTTGGTGTATCTTCTGGCACACGTTTATCAGGCTTTCAGACATGGATGACCTCACAGCACTCATCCTTATTGATGAGCGCAGTGGGTTGTCGGCAGTCTAAGATGCTCATTGGGGGTCCGGACGGAGCTTTGAGTAGCAGGATCCGATGTCTTTCACGGACCTCTCCCAGACGTCTGGTTGGCTTCCTCACTGGGCATTGTGGGTTAAGGAGACATCTCTATACAATGGGACTCATACATGACCCCTTTTGTAGAGTTTGTGAGACGGAAGAGGAAACACCCATGCATCTCATGACGGATTGTTTGGGCTGTGAGGAGATTAGGATTAGGACCTTCGGCCGGAATAGGATATCGGCAGAGGATCTTAAACTATGTCCTTTTAAGGTTTTGGTCCGATTTGTTCGGTCTGTGGTGAAATATAGATGGTTAAAACCTGGGCCTGGATTTTTGTTCTAGTCCCAGTAGTTGTTGTTCTTTAAGGGTAGCTATATAGGCCCGGGGAGGCTTTGGAAAGCGTAGGGTTTTGCCCTCCCCTTCTTTGAATAATAATAATAATAATACAGTCAGCATCAAGCAGGATTCCGCAGATATAGATCTACATTGGATCAAATGAGCCGCCTAGAGACATTTATCCAAAACGCCTTCTTGAGAAGAAAGCACTTGCTGGCCGTGTTGTTCGATCTCGAGAAAGCCTATGACACTACTTGGCGGCATGCAATATTGCGGAAGTGTCACGAATGGGAACTGAGGGGAAATCTGCCTAAATCTGCCTTCCTGAAACTGCGTAGATTCAGAGTTCGTCTGGGATCGGTTTTATCAGCCCTAAAAATATTAGAAAATGGTATTCCCCAAGGGTCGGTATTAAGTGTAACACTATTTCTAGTGGCGGTAAATTACCTAGCAGAAGCTATAGAAGACCCATTACAAGTATCTTTATATGTAGACGACCTCGCCATATATTTATCTGGTGATAACATAGGTGAGGTTGAGAAAAACTCTACAGCAGGCAATAAATAATATGGCCGTTGAGGCTACCAGAAAAGGGTTCAAATTTTCAAGAACCAAAACAGTGTGCACGCATTTTTGTAGATTAAGAAGTGAACATAACCCACCAACCTTGTAACTGAACAGTATACCTATAGAATATAAGGAAACCACACGGTTTGTCGAGTTGTCGAGCTATAGATGAGGAACGGAGCGCGAAATTTTAAGACGCATATTCATATGCAGTAAGGTGTAAGTTGGAATATGGAGCCCCTGTATATAGCTCAGCGCGCAAATCACGGCTGAAATCACTTGATAAATTTTATAATGAAGGATTAAGATTAATAACAGGCGCCATCCGTACCAGCCCTTTGCAAAACCTCTACGTAGAATCAGAATTGATGCCACCACAACTAAGACGAGAACAGCAAGATTAATAACAGGCGCCATCCGTACCAGCCCTTTGCAAAACCTCTACGTAGAATCAGAATTGATGCCACCACAACTAAGACGAGAACAGCTGACGCTATGCTATGCCGCCGAAATATGGGGGAAAATAATGAATCCCTTGTTCAAATCCACATTCGAGAGGCATTTCATCGAGGAATCTCCACCGGATGCTACCCTTTGGATTAAAAGCCAAATGCCTTATGGAAGCGGAGGGACTGGAATTTTTACTAAGACGAGTGATAGAGATCAGAATCAGGCGTGTGGTAGTAAAGTTATCGCAAGTTCCATCCTTCCGAACAAACAACAAATTAGGCAACAAAACCCGCACTCGTACCGAGTTCACTGACGTGTATGACAGCAGTGGGGTTTACGAGTTGAAATGCCCGGACTGTGACAACATTTACGTGGGGCAGACCGGCAGAAAAATCGAAGAACGATTTACCGAACATATCAAATCATACAAATACAACAAATTTGACTCAAATTATGCCCATCACCTAAACACTAACAAACACAAACCCGATGACATCACGACCACGATGAAGCTAATACATTCTGGCCACAAAGGACGACGACGGCACAGTAGAACAACTCGAAATATATAAACACAAGACTTAATATATAAACACAAAACTTAATAAACGAACAGACAAAATTTGCCAGTGAACCATTATTCAAAACACTTCCCACAATAGCAACAGAAACGCGATTACCAGTGCAAACATTATACATGCAACAAATAGTTCTTACACGGATTTTGGTTTTGGTTTAGTTTTAAATCTACCAGTTATACATATGTATATATATAAAAATGTGTGCGTATTTGGATGAATTTGGATGATGTATGATGTATGTGAATGTTGTGCAAAAAGGTGATATGCTGGGTGGAATGGATAATAAAAAACTTAATTATAAAAATCGCCTTATTTTAAATGGTGTTAGTTTAAATCGTTATTTAATTTAATTTAAACCCGGATGGATTTAAGGCAACGACCCGGCTTACGTTTTAGGAATATTAAAATTGGATCTTGGAATGTTAGAACACTTTATAGGCCTGGCGCATACAATGAACTACGAGCAGAGCTGAGTAAACTCAGTATGGAGCTGGTAGCACTACAGGAGGTGCGATGGCTAAAATCAGGTACAGTAAAGAACAAGGACTACATTACTTTTTATAGTGGAAGTGACTCAAGACATTTGGAACCGCTTTCATGGTGGCGAAGAAGCTGTCAAGCGCGGTCCTGGATTTTAAACCCATAAACAATAGAATGTGTAAATTGGGAGTCAAGGGTAAATTCTAAAACATGAGTCTGATCAACGTGCACGCTCCCACTGAAGAGAAGGATGAAGGTGAAAAGGAGGAATTTTACGAAGAGCTAGAAAGAGTCTATGATGAATGCCCCTCATATGATGTAAAAATTCTACTAGGGGATTTTAATGCACAGTTGGGAAAGGAGGATGTATTTAAACCTACTATTGGGCAACACAGCCTACATGAACGCTCGAATGACAATGGGGAGCGAATGATAAACTTCGCAGCGTCGAAATCAATGGTAGTGGTCAGTACTGTCTTCCCGCACAAGGACATACATAAACAGACTTGGCGGTCCCCAGATCAAAATACCGCCAATCAAATAGACCATTTTCTTATCTGAAGCCGACATCGTAGCAGCGTGCAGGACGTGAGGTCGTATAGAGGCCCTGATATAAATTCAGATCACTTCTTGGTAGTAATGAAATTAAAGCAAAGAGTCCAACGGAGAGCACAAGTTATGAATACCAGAAATGCGCCTAAGTGGGATATCGAAAAGCTAAAAAGAGATAGTGTGAGAGAAGTGTTTCAGAAGAGGGTGGAGGATAGAGTGAGAAGCATTGAGGGACCAGCGGTGAGTGGTGACATGATTGAGGATAGATGGAGAGGTATAAAGGAAGCGATAGTGGAGGTGGCTGAGGAAGTGGTAGGAAGACAGGTCCAGGGGAATAGAAACACATGGTTGGATGCGGAGTGCGAATCGGCTGTGCGGGAGCGCAACGAGAAGCGTAAAAGATTCTTGCAACGGTGCACGAGGCAGAATCAGGTAGAGTTCAGGGAAGCGCGAAAAAAAGCAAAAAAGGTAATGAGACAGAGGAAAAGAGAGGCCCTGCGTAAGGAAATTGAGGAGATTCAAAGCTCAAGAGCAAAGAATGACAGCAGGAAATCCTATAAAAAAGTCAATGAGGTAAGGAAAGGCTATCAGAACAGAGATTCGTGGGTACGTGATGAGGGAGACCGTTTGGTTATGTGCAAGGAAGAAGTTGTGGAAATATGGAAGAGGCACTTCTCGCGGCTTTTGAACGAGGAGCTGATGGATAACGATCAGCAAGAAGAGGATAACGATCCCACAGAGGTGCTCTCGCCGGTAGTTGAGATGGATTTTGAAGAATCGATGCCGCCAGAAAAAGAAGACATCGGGGAAGTTATTGGCAGAATCAAAAGGAATAAAGCCCCCGGTTTGGATAGCATCCCGGCAGAATTTTTAATGGCTGGTGGGGATAAGCTCGTTAAGGAACTCTACAACTTGATCAGTCAAATTTGGCAGGAAGAGGTAATGCCAAAAGATTGGACAGAAGGAGCCATTGTACCAATTTTCAAAAAAGGAGATCCCACGTGCTGCGAAAATTATAGAGGCATAACTCTGCTGAATATCGCCTATAAGGTCTTTGCAATATGCCTTTATAACAGATTGGTCCCGTATGTGGAAAGAAGGTTGGCAGATTATCAAGGAGGTTTCAGAAGAGAGAGGTCCACAATCGACAGATATTTGCTTTAAGGCAAGTCCAAGAAAAAATGAGAGAACATGGCATGACTGTCTGGATGTTGTTTGTGGATTTTAAGGCCGCGTATGATACCGTATTTAGGAACGGACTCGTACAAGCTCTGAAAGACATACTAATCCCGCCAAAACTAATAAGGCTTAATGAAATGACACTGCGAGGTCCTAGAGGACTAGTTATCTCCAGCGGGACTCTTTCGGACGCTTTCGAGATCGGAAACGGGCTCAGGCAAGGAGATCCGATGTCGCCCCTCCTGTTTAACTGTCTGCTGCACAAGGTATGCAAGACTCTTGAGATGGACCTCAATGGCACGCTGATTGATCGCACCTCTCAGATCATGGCGTATGCGGATGATGTGGTAATCATTGGTAGATCCCTGGCAGCCGTAAAAAGTATCTTCGTCACGCTGGAGCGAGAAGCCAAGCGCGTCGGGCTCCGCGTTAATGAGGGAAAGACGAAAGTGCTGGTGGCTAGGAGGAAGCCTCTGGTGCATCCCGCGACGTATTACGTCTTTGGGGATTACGAGTTCGAGGTTGTCTCCAACTTTCCCTACCTGGGCTCTATCATTTCGGACATAGCCGACGAAAAAGAAGAAGTCAGAAGAAGGATAGCAGCGGGAAACAGAGCGTACTACGGTCTATATAAAATAATGAGGAGCAGTCTGGTCAACCGAGGAACAAAGATCCAGATGTATAAGACCTTGATAAGGCCTGTCGTGACCTACGCAAGTGAAACATGGACACTGAATAAGGCAGTTTGTGAGAGGATTGACAGGTTCGAGAGGCGAGTCCTAAGACGGATCTTTGGGCCGAAAAGGGAAAACCAGAGCTGGAAAAGAAGGTCAAATCAAGAGGTGTACGCCCTGTATGGGGAGCCAAGCATCACCGCGTTTGTGAAGGCCCAGCGGCTGAAATATGCCGGGTATATGTATGGGCATATATGCCGGATGTCCGAGGAAAGGATAGCAACAAAGGTGCTAAAAGGAAAGTGGCACGGCTCTCGCCCCCGGGGACGTCCGAAGACCAGGTGGGTGGACAATGTGAGGGCGGATATGAGAAAGATAGATTTGAGGGCCCACCTGGTGAATGATAGGCATGAGTGGTCTACCCGCATAGAGCAGGCCATGGACCGTCTCGGTCTGTAGTGCCCATAGAAGAAGAAGAAGAAGAAATTTATTTTATATATTTTATATTTTATTTTACTTAGTTAATTGTAAAGTGAATCTCCCTCCAACAACAGAGTTTAAAAATTAGACCCCCACGTGTTTGTGTCCATTATAAGGAAAATTTGCCCTTTAACAACCCAAACACGTGTTTTCCATCCAGCTGACCATACCCTTTGAGCTAGTTTAAGAGTTTAGTTTTAAATACAGTTAAAAACAGTCAGTGTGTAACTAAGTTTGCTCTGTGCAAGTCTGTGTTGTCACACTGTCTGAAAAACGCATCCTGAAGATGGGCGAACGCCCGAAACCACAAAATGAAGCAGGCTACCACAGAAAATGTCTCTGAATATGTGAATAATTATTATATAAGATTATTTTGATATGTATTGATTTTACAAATGATGGGACTGTTTGGTATCCGCACTCCCCCTCGTCAACTAGTTTGATGGTGTAAGAGGAGATGTGCGGAACCATGTTCGATATCCTTAGCCTCTACCATACCTGTTAGTCAAAGTATTGTGTTGGATGCCATAATGGTAAATAGTAGAACATGTGCCATCTTGACTGAGCAAGTAAACGGATGGGGGAAAAAAAAAATAATAATAATATTCGAAGACGCTAATGACCTTAGCTGTCGATGCGCAAAAAAAAAATACATCTACTGATATTATATTTAATTTTATTTTATGAAAATTCAATAAATCTTTAATTAATTGATTATAAATTCTGACCCATGGTCTGCTTTTATAGTCTTCGGTATTTTATAATTTGCAAAGAATTTTAATAGGGCGTTTAAAACGTCTTGGGCGTTTACATTTGGCAGGTGATAATTTGCGCGAATTTAGTAAATTGATCTTTAATCGTTAAATATTTTGTTTTTTCAAATGTTAGTGTATCTATATTGAATATTTGAAATGGTTCCTTTGGTGTCGGTGTTAAATTATCATTTGTCTTAATTGGGTGTGTATCATATTTGTTTCTTAAACATGTTTCATAATTATGTATAGTTTTAATCATACTGGGCGAATAATATTTTATTTTTAATTGTTCATAGATTTCTACAATGATTCGTTTTCCCTCTATGGTAATTGTTTATTATTTCAATTTGTTCATTCTGATTTTCTATACCCTCTACATACTTTGACGATTTAAGAATTTGTATGCCTTTTGGCAAAAAGTATTTGTGTAATATGTCGTTTAAGTTAAGGTCTAAATTTTCTGTAAAATGTGCGTAATATTTATATTTGGGATTGAGGTATTCTCTAATGAATTTACAAATTTCGTCAATTAGATCAGTTGATTTAATTTTTACTATTATTCTCTTTTTTGTATTATTAAATAAATTTTTAATATCGACTTCTGTCTCATTTAAATGTTTATATATGATTATTTGGTCTCTTCCTATAGTTACAGGGTTTTCTGTATATGTAATACCGCTGATTGTGTATTCTTCGCCTGTATGTATTGTGTTGTCAGAATCGTTTCCGTCGTATTCTGCCAATATACTACTATTACCTTCTTGTATATTTATTTCTTCTTCTTGCGGCTTTTTTTGTGGTTTTAATCTAATTAGTGCATCTGCATTAGTATTAGTTGAACCTTTTTTTTATATTTGATATCGTAGTTAAATTCTTCTAATTTTATTCTCAATCGAGTTAGTTTTGAGTTTGGGTCTTTAAGAGAGAATAACCATGTGAGTGGTTTATGATCTGTTTTGATAGTAAATTTTGTGCCATAAAGATAAGGCCTGAAGTATTTCGTTGCCCAAACGTTTGCTAATAATTCCTTTTCTATCGTTGAATAATTAATTTCGTGTTCATTTAATTTTCTTGATGCGTAAGCTAAGGTAAATCTTTTCCGTTATGATTTTGCGAAAGTACTGCGGCTAGGCATATTGCGATGCGTCTGTCGTTAATGTGAACTTTTTACTAAAATCAGGGTATTGTAAAACTGGTGCGTTGCTTAATAAATTTTTACATTTTTCAAAGCATTCGATGTACCCGGGGTCGTGTCTATTTATTTATTTGCCTTTCTTTAAACAATTAGTAAATGATTTCGTTAATTTTGCAAAGTTATCAATGAATTTTCTATAGAATGGGATTAATCTCAGAAATGATCTGATTTCTTTTGTTGTTTTAGGAATCGGGTAGTTTTTTATTGCTTTAATTGTATGGGGGTTAGGTTTTACGCCATCTTTTGTTATTACATGTTCTAAATAAGCTCCTTCTTTGCGGAAGAATTCTGATTTATCAATTTGAATTTTAAGATTTGATTCGCGGAGTCTTTTAGATACTTTCTCTATATTCTGAGAATGTTCTTGGATGGAAGTGCCGATTATTATTATATCATCAAGATATACAAAGCATATTTTGCCTATTAATCCTTGTAAAACAGAGTTGAGAAGTCTCTGGAATGTGGAAGATGCATTTTTCAATTTGAACGGCATGCGTTTAAACTCGTAATGTCCGAAATCTGTCGATAAGGCGGTTTTTGGAATATCTTTTTCATTCATTTCAATTTATGGAATCCACTGGCTAAATCTAGTGTGGTAAAATATATGGACTTTTCTAATTTATCTAATATATCCGTAATATTGGGGATAGAGAATTTATCGTCTATAGTATGTTAGTTTAGTTTTCTATAATCAATCACCATACGAAATTTCTCTTTTCCGCTAGCATCTTTTTTCTTGGGTACAATTCAAATTGGCGAGGACCAAGGGAATATGATTTTTGTATGATTTCGTTTTCTAATAAATTATCAATTTGATTCTTAACTCGTTTTTATAAATTTCCTGGGTACCGATAAGATTTTGAATGGATGGTCATGTGTTAATTGTATTTTACGCTTTATTTTATTAGTAAAACTTAATTTTTTATCTTGTTTGGGAAATAAATCATTATATTATATTTTAATGAGTTTAGCTAGTTCTTGCTTTTCTTCCTTATTTAAACGGTCAGTACATAGATTAATAATTTTATTATTTTCATTTAATTGTATTTCAAAAAGATTGTATAAATGCTCATTACGATATATAATTTTTTACACGCGTTATCCTAATAGAACGTTAAAGTTTTGATGAAAATTATATATGTAACAATTTATTTGGGTTTTTCAATAATTAAATAAGTGTATTCTGTTCCCATTGCTTTTCCTGTGGCGGTTCTAATTTGAAAATTTTCTTTATATATGGGCAGTTTGTTTTCTTTTACTAGTTTTCTATTTATTAAATTTATTGAAGATACCGTATCTATTAAAAATAAATAATCTTTCATTTCTAATCAGGGTAACCTACTGTAAAAATTGTTTTCTGTGGTACTCATGTCTTCTCCAATGTAAGGGATTCGTTTATTTCTAAAAAATGATCGTAATCTTTGGATTGGAAAGGGTTGTTATTATTTTCTCTGGGGATTTTACATTTTAAATTTTCCGCATTGTTTAACACTTCTGGTATTCTTTGTAATGTTTAATTTCTGCTAAAAGCATTTCTCATTCTAGCATTTGGTCTATATGTGGTATTCGTTGTAATTGACATTGGGGTAGGTTTGTAACTTGAGTTTTATTTTGTGGGAATGTACTTTGGAATGAAGTACTAGGTTTTGAGTTAAATTGATTAAAGGGTCTAGTAAGTTCGAATGATGTATTTTTATTAGTGTAATTTTGTTTTGAAGGGTAATTTAATTTTTGTTTTTGTGGTAGAGTATTATTATGATTCTTATTAGCGTTTTAATTAAAATCGTTCATTAAACTTTGATATGCTTCATTTAATGTTCTGGAGATTCTTGCTCTTATTGAGGTTCCTATGGGTTCTCTAATCCCTATTAAAAATTGTCTTAATGCTAATTACTGGAAATTTTCTATTAATATTTGTCTGTTATTAATTTGTTCTACATGTGTAAAAATGTAACTGGAGTATTGATTTGTTAATTCTCCAATCACTGAATAAAATTCAATGTTTTATTAGGTTGTAGGGTTCCGCATAATTCTCTATGTCTATAACAGTAAGGTTATCTTTGCCAGTTGTAAATGTGTTTGTTAATACTACTTTTAATTCGTCCAATGTTTTAATTATTGTTGAGCCATTTGTTCTTTCGCGACGGATACAATTTTTGAGAGGAAAATTCTTTGTAGTAATTTATTTTGGTGGCTACTGCGAATAGTACGATTATTTCTTCGCATACTTCTAAAAATTCTTTGAGTCTATTAGGGTTACCGTTAAATTCTGGGATTATGTTAATGTAGGTTTTGTCGATTTTTCGAATGGACATTGTGTTTAGTTAATTTGCGTTTGTACTAATGTGCTTAAGTCGATATATAAATTTTTGAATATACATATATATAAAATGCAAAATATAAATTCTTACTTAACCAACATGCACATATATAAAAGATTAGTGTACAAATAATATGAATAAAATAAATGGATAGTATAAATGATTAATATGCAAATTACAAATTATGTTTTTAATAATTGTCTCAATTATGTTATGCTTTTCTTTTATTTTATTTTATTTATTTTTGTTATTCTATATTTGCGCTAATTAAATACTTTATTATTATTATTATTATTATTTTATGTTTGCGCTAATAATCTTTTTTAATTTTTCTTTTTCTTTTATTATTACAATTTTTATTAAATTAAATTTCAATTTTCGTTTGATTCTAAATTTTGTTACAACGATATTCCGTTCGCGTAATCAAAATTATAAATAAATAATTGCAATATCAATTTTCATTTGACGTAAACAATTAAAATATTGGGTGTACAAAGGTGGACTTACAATAAAAGGGTGGTAGCCATCCCTCTGCAACTCGGAATTTTTGTCTGGGCAGACTTTCGGGCTCTAGACTTGCTGGCTCTGTGACGTGACTGCTTCGGCAGTGACTCTGGCAGCCTGGGGCTGTTCTGCTTGCGTGGGGTTCTGCAGCAAATCTTTGAAAAGAACTACGAAGATGCCTAAGTCCGGCGACGATGTCAATTTGCGAAAGGTATTCGGCCTCCAACTTCTGGGACCCGTAAAGATAAGCTTCTTTTCTTCGTATCTGCGTTGCGATGAAGGATTGAGTGACTGCTCGATAGTACTGCAATCCTGGATGTTGTTTCCAAACGGAGTGATGTATTCTTGCAGGGTCCTACCGATGTATTTTTGTAGTTCCTACCGATTGCGCCAATTACATTTTTTAGGGTTGATAAATTGTTTTTTAAAAACTTTATTTATCAAACTAGTGAGAGCGTACAAACAGAACGGCAACAAGCCTGTACTAAGAACAATGTGTGTCAAAGTAACAGAGCAACAGAGTGACGATGATAACAAGTAGGCAGTATTTATATTCTTCGCCACTTGTTGTTTACTATATCTCTTATGACGCATTTAATGCAAGTGGTGTTTATTTCTAAGGCATGGGAACGGCTTTTCTTTTTTCTGATAAGGATTAGATATACATAATATGTGCGCCACAACGTAGAGCATAGCTCGCCCTCTCTAATACAAGGTTGAAATATCTCAGAATATGTTGAAATAATATCGACTGTTAAAAGACGTACGTCATGAATTTTTCTAATTTGCTACACTTATAGCCACATCCGGCCTGATTTGGACCAAAATATGTTGAAATTAAAATTGTGATAAAAATGGACTTTTTATTTGACACTGTATAACTGCTTTATTTGCAATAACCAATATTTACACTGCGTGGTGTTATGTTATTAAAAACTGAATTTACTCTCAGAAGGCTGAGCTACCACTACAGAATACTCTCTTACATACAACGCAAAATTCAAGATAGAACTGATTATTTAACAATAAACAATATATACACTTGTTGTCTTCTTCTAAAAGTGAACGAAACGAAATGATAGGATATTTTATGTATCCCGCCGAGTAAGAGCGTTTATTGTAACTGATGTTAAGGTGAATGAAATGGAATGAATGGACATTTATTGTATCATCGAAAAAGACTGATAGAAGACTGATTGCACACCACTAAAATGTTACTGTTTATATTGTAATGTTCCAAATTTTAATGTAAGTATAATATAGTTCATTACCTTAGAATCCTCATCAATTCTTCTTTATGGAAATGTACATTAATTGGACTAACAAGTAACATTATTACCAATATAATCATATGTGTACACTCTGTAAGTATTTGAAAATTCTTTGGTCTCAGTATAATTGAATTCACAAGTATATACATCCATGATAAGGCATTCAAATAGCTGAAAATCGTCCAAGACAGCCATGCACCATAATGGAATGGTGATCTTTTCAACCAAGGTGCCAAGTAAGCTCCACTGATGAAGTAACTATATCCAAAACTCCGTTTCAACCCTTTCAATAATGACTCCTCTGACTGTTCAATGGACACCTACACATTAGCCTTACAATTTATTGTTGTTTTTTTTTATAAATATAATAAATTTGTTTTTCAAAAACGAATAAATAAAGGAATTAGCTGGACTAAGATAAGTCTATATTAATTTTAACTGAATGTACTGCAAACCTTCATAATAGAAGCACCTTATTCTTACACAAACCAATTAATATTAACTAAAGAATTTTAATACAACACTTCTTTTATTATATCCAGAAAATCGATTTCACTTGATAATGAATGATTGATGTATTTTCCCTTGTAATTTGTATTACATTAACATTTAATCATAAAAAAAAAGATTCTCAGTTGAGACATATTACTAAATTATGCACTAGGTGCCATATTGTATAGTCTGAACTTTTATATCCAATCTTCTTTGTTGTAGAAGTATCATTTCAAACATTCAATAATAATATATTTATAAACCGCTTGTCTACCTCAAGCTAGCGCGAAGACCCTCAGATGATGACATTATGTATCGCCTTACAACACAAATAATTCCAATTTAATTTATTTCTAATACAAGTTTTTTTATTTTATTTTATTGCTAATTTTGCATATACATTATACTCTTAGGTACATAATAGATGGAGATGTGTGTTGAAGAAATAAGCATATAAATATACAAACATAAAATTAATTTTAATTTTGTTCATTTGTTTTAAGATATAATCAATTATTTAAACAGTTTATTGGTCTCATTTCCAATCCCTTTAAAACATATAAATACATGTCATTAATTTTACTAATGTCACTATTGTATAATAAAGTCTCCATTGATACATATTCTTCATTAGATATAGCAGAAAATTTTAATATATTTCGCTAAATATTTTTCTCAAAGTTTATTAAACTTGTTACAATACGAAAGAAAGTATAGATATTATCTTTTATTCAATATCTTCAACTTAAGTCTGTCGCCAGGGCAATTTCCTCAATTTTGGAAAAACTCTATCACTGTTCCTATTCATAAAAACGCCGACGAAAGAAATATCTAAAACGTCGATCAGTCACTAAATTTTCCATAATACTTAACATTTTTGAAAAAGTAATTATCCAAAATCTGACATCCCACATCAGTTACTTAATATCACCTTCATAGCATGAATTCTTCAAACTGCGTTCAGTTACTCCATAGATTTCAGGTTCCTTAAGTATGAATACCTCAGGTTCCTTCATGTTGATGCAGTTAACACAGACCTTGCAAAAGCATTCGATACGTTTCGCACAAAATTTTTCTAAATAAATTGAAGGCATACGCGACGACGGGAATCTCCTAAATTGGATAAGATCCTACTTGACAGATAGAACCCTCAGAATAAAAATCGGACCTTACCTGTCTGATAAATTCACAGCAACCTTTGTCTGATAAACTCACAGTGCCTCAAGGTTCCCATATCGAACCTCTGTTGTTTTTAATATATTCTAATGATGTCATCAATGTAGTTCATAACGCCGGAGTGTTACTATTTGCTGATGACTTTAAAATATTTCACCCAATTAATAAGTTAACGGATGCTCTCTGCAAAATAATCTTGAACTTTTCAAAACTTGGTGCGATCAAAATTTAAAGTTGAATAATCTAAATGCTCTAACATTTCGATCAGCAAATCTTCTAACTCAATAGAATTTTGTTACAAATTACAAGAGACTAATTTAAATAGTGTAACTTCTGTGCGTGATCTAGGAGACATATTTTACTCCAAAATGACTTTTAATGACAACATACCTCCATATCTGCTGAATCGAATAAAATGCTAGGCTTTATTTTTCGGAATACAAACTATTGAAGGAATCAAAATTCACTCAAACTTCTGTATTGTGCATTAGTCGGATCTTACCTGGAATTCTGCTCCCCTGTTTGCTGAAACTATTGAAAATATTCACAATAAATTTCTAAGATTGATCGTCGTCGAACTTAATATCGCCAGAAAGGAGTAGACTACACAAGTCTTAGAAACCATCTCAGATTGCTAAGTTGTACAGATCGGAGGAAATTATTCATGTGCTCCTGGTCTGCGATTATCCACGGACTGAAAGACATTTCAGAGTTTCTATCCTCAGTAACCTTTCACATCCCTGTCAAAAGGTTAAGCACCGCATCTTTTCTTCATAAAATTTTATAGAAATTATCAGCACTGCTACAATCATCAACACCCTGATCATTAAGATTACTGAATAAAGTTAGTTTAGAACTAGCTATTTTTCATCTCTCCAGAATCCAGTTTAAAAATGCAGTTTCCGATTTTCTTCTGTCCTTTAATCCCAACACTCCATAAACTACTAAAGCCCTCGCACCGTCCCTTTTTCCTTGTAAATAGGAAATACAACCATGCAGGGCCGGATTTAGATGAAAAGAGGCCCTGGCTATTCCACTTGTGAGGCCCTTTCACCTCCCATGTTTAAGTTTGTAAATAGATAATAAAATATTCATTACTGTGATGTATATCAATATATTAAATGAAACATGTTGTGATTGGTACTAACGTTTATAAAAAATGTGGCACGGAAAATAAATAAAAAAAAGGTCGAGAACACTTATTTGGACATTAATTCCCAGCACCATATATAGTACTTGTAACAATAACTAATCAAACATAACACACAACATTTACAAAGAAATGAAATTCAAATAATGAAAATCTTTGATTATGAAAATAAAATACGCAATAAAAATTATCATATTTTATATTAAATTAAATTAAATGTGTTCAATACATTCCAAGAACCAAATTCAATTCAGATAAATTTATTTCATAATAATTCGCGTTTAAAGTTTAAGTATGAATTATTATGAATTTTAAGTCTTAAACTAAACCAAAAATGGAACTTTATTCAAACAAAATCCAGATCACAAAAAAGAAAATATCAAATTGTATATCATTAAATTTTATATTAATAGTTATTTTATTTAAGAACTGATTTAATCCAAGTATAAATTTAAAACGAAATAGTAGATTAGAAGAATTTCTTTCTAAACTTTTTCACACAGAATTCTTCTTTAATTTCATCAAAATCTATTTTTCTGAAGGTCTCATTTTCGATGCACTAAATACTCAATGAAGACAACCTCGCCTGGGTCATTGTGCTTCTTAATTGATTTTTGATATTTTTAAGTCTTGAAAATGTTCTTTCTCCCGTACAATTGGTGACTATTAAACTGAGAAATAGCCGTAAGATTGATTCCACATTGGAGAAAGCCAACTGAATATTTTCTCTGAATATTATTTGATACAAGTCTGTATGCGACAATGTGGAATTTTTTGAAGGCTTATGCGTTTGTCTCACACATGTGTGGAAATGAAATAGTTCTTCAGTAAGATTTTGGTTGGCATCTTCTGGGTATTCTTGCATTAACAGCTAAACATCTCTTTGAAGTTCTACCTTTGGTAATGTAAGATCGGCAAGAAAGGAAAATATTTTCACTGCATCATCATAAACGGACATTTCATTCTAGTGCATCTAATATAGGAATAAATGATTTAATCCTAAATTTATCTCTTGAAGAGAGTTCGTCTAAGGCATCAGGGTCAGATGAATTTTCGTAATTCCCTTGCCTTTTACTTTTTAATATCTTCTGGCAGTTCTATATTCAGTATTTGGCAACGTGATTTTGCTTGTTGCTCAAGTGCATCGAATTCTTCCCTCATTCCTCAAGTCCCTTATCCAAAAGTGACCTGTACCAATCTGCACAACTAAGTAAAATATTAGGGCTTTGAAGAATTTTATTTACTTTTGAAAAATGTCTCAGTATTCGATTCCAGAAATGGAGATAAACACGAATTCAAATTCTCCCATCTCCTCTAAAAGATTGTTGGCCCTCAACCTATTATCACCCTTTGTATTATTATCTGAATGTAAATAATTGAGTGCATCGGTGATATCATTGTAATTTTCTAAAATAGCTTCTGTAGCTTTTGCGTGTGCCTCCCACCTAGTGTCTGATAAATATTTAGGCACTTTGGAATGAGGTTTCAAATGTGATTTCAGAACTGCCCATCTTTTTGTGGAAGACGAAAAAAGATATAAACTTCGTTCACAAAATCAAAAAAATTAACAGCATCAAGGCAACAGTCAACAGCTAAACGACCTACTAAATTTAAAGAGTGACCAGCGCACGGAACAAATCTTGCAAACTTGTTTTTTTCGATAATTTTTTTGCTGCATACATACCATTGTCTACTAGCCATATTAGCTGCATTATCATAAGACTGTCATCGGCATTTTCTGAAATCAATTTCAAGTTCAGTAGTGATATAGTTAAATACTAAATCAGCTATGCTTTCCCCGAGTGATCTTTTAGCTCAAGGAAAGTTAAAAATCTCTCAGTTGGAAAACCGTCTTCAGGTGACACATATCTAATAATTAAGGTCAACTGATCAGTATGAGATATGTCAGGAGTGGAATCTACTGAAAAGCTAAAATAGTCAGCATTTTTCACTTCCGCCACAATTGTGTCTTTCACTTTATTTGCCATAAGTTGAATAATTTCCTCACATATAGTTTTAGACAGATATGAAGGTTTTCCTGAGCCAGTATTTCCATATCGATCGAAATGATCTCTTAAAAATGGATCGAATTTTGCTACTAGTTCTAGAAGAGCAAAGTAATTGCCGTTATTTGGAGTTCCAAACTTTTCATTGTCTCCTCTAAATGGTAAGCCTCGCTCTGCAAGAGTGCAAATTACAGCGAAAACTCTTTCTATAACGTAACCCAGTATTGCTGTTCTTTTCTTATTTCTTCCTCTAGCTTTGAAGTTAAAGTTTTCCCTTTTACTCTTGTTATGTACGTTAACATAGCATTCCTATGATTTTTCCGAATTTTCATGAGTTTGAATTATAGTAGGGTTTTTCCAATCATTAAACCCTTCAGAAGTTAATGCTGTTGCAGAAGATGCAATATTTGGAAAGAGTTTACAAACAAAGCAAAAAACGCGGTCTTTTGAGCGAGAGTACACAAGCCATTCTAGGGAATATTTTTCTCTATTGGCTTTTGTTGAATAAAAAATTGCTTTTGTACAAAATCTGGACTGATTCTTATATTTTCGCTTAGAATTTAAAAATGGTCCACAGTGATATTGAACTTGAGAAGGGCCCTTCTCTACCCTATTGGGTACATCATTTTACATCATTTTGCGATAAATTTGTCCACAAGCCAACATCTGTTACAGTAGACATATATTTGACATCACTATCTAAATTTGCAACGTCTTGAACATGGTGTTTCTCATATTATTTTCTTGTGGCTCGTTTGTATATTCGTGTACAGTAAGTTGCTCTTGTATTAGTTCCATATTTTCACTTTGAGTTGGTGCAACGGCCGTGTCCTCACATACAATATGTTGCATTGCTTCCAATTGAGTAGTATTAGTTAGCATATGCATGTAAGCAGTAATCGATGTTAGCTTCTTTGTCTCATACTCTTGTAGCTTCTTCTTCTTGCGTTTGCAAGCGCCACTTTCAAATCTTGTACTCATTCTTAGATTAGAATCTAGAACAAAATATTTGAGTTCTTAATTATTGTGCATAAATAAAAGTTAATTATTTATTATTATTACAAAAAATAACATTTTACGTGTTTGTACTGTGGTAAGTTTTCTTTTGTTTATCGAAAATTTTGATAAACAATTCATTTTCGAATAATAAATTGAATTACAACAAAAACTCATTTCCGTGAATAGCGCGTCTCTTATAATAGTCATTGTTTATAAAGTAATAAATGTTAATTTCATAATTTCTGAATTTCAAACACTAATCAATTTAAAAAATATTTCCAAAATATCTTTAATTCAATAAGAAACTGAATTATCATTTTTCAATCAAGATCGTATGGAAGTGTTGTTTTGTCTCATTGAAAAAACTCGGCACCTATGAATAATGAATTATGTAATATATATAGATTGCTATATAATATATATATAATATATATATAATATTATAGGATCTTATATAAAATAATTGAAAATATAAAATAAAGCACGTAATATACATTTTAAAATATACAAATTAAAACATATGTTAAGAACTTACCTAGAATTCCGCGAAATGAAGATATTGTCACAAAAAAAATGTTCAATAGTCTATAAACACTTCACTAATGTATTGAACCTACTGAACTCAAAAGGCGAGAATCAAATGATCGTGTACGCATTCCTAAAATAAGAATCTTTTCTAATAACATTAACACGTGTTTCATATTATCGAAGTAACACGAATATAACCGAACGTCGGAGTATCAATAGGTCTGTTCGTTTGTCTGTTCCAATCTACACCAATCTGCATTCTATTTATGCAAGAACAAACCAGAGTGGTAGGGGGAAGTGGACTAGCCACTTCTTCAGGGATCTAGGCATCCCTGCGGGTATCCCAGCCTAACAACATTACAATATACATTCATACTGACACCCTTGACACTACACACTATACATAGGACCTGCAGAGGTAGTTGATGTGTGCAACTACTTGGGTATAGCGCACCACAGGTAAACTCGAGCTCCCCACCACACACAATCACTCTCACCTGAACAGTCGACACTTTACAGACGACCACACACACACTGCATGAACAAGGACATGCACTCGTTGAGAGCTCGGAGTATAAATACCTCTCCATCGTGCTTGCCGCACGAGGCTTTGGGGCTAGGGTGGAAAAGAGGATCCTGGGCATTGAGGGAGACATTGACCTGCGGGCGTCCGATCCCAACACATTCTTTGGCCTTGGCTTCACCCGAGAGTTCTACCTGGGGGACAGCCCGACTCCAGGAAGGCTAGGGAATTCCGCCTCAGGTGGGTTCCTAGGGTTAGGAAGGGGGCCACGGGGGCACGGGTCGATACTTCGTATCGGAACGTTGTCTTCCGTGGCACCTGACTATATCGGGGTACGATCGTCCACCCGGATAGTAACCGAGTCCATTAGAGCGTCCGCGGAGGCGGGACTACGCACCTCGAAGAATATTTATTGATTACCATGGAAAATAAATAAATCTTTCTGGGCATAGCCCAACCTTTTTTCCTACCCCAATATCCCACCTATTCCTAATCCAACCCTCCAACCTAGTCCTATACCTAACAATCCTTTTCCTTCTTCTGAACCCCTTCCCCTTGTAGAGATTCCTCACTCTACAGCAACTCCTACCCCTTCGACTGATCTTGTAGGCAAAAGAAAAGGCATGGAAAAGGACAACACGACTGGAAAAACACTAACTGGGCTGCAACCCTATAGCCCCTCTTCACCGCCAAGGAAGAAAGCCAGGGGCGGCAACAAAGTAACTGAGAAAACCGCGAGGTTTTTAGACTTGGAAGAAGATAATTGGGGAAGGTTCTTCGTTGTAAAAAAGAAGGATGGTTCCTTCACAAATGAGTGTTCCTTCAAATTGTACCAATACATAAAAACGTCTTTAGGTAAACCAAAAAGTGTAAAAAAGCAAAACGACGGATCTATTTGCATCGAAGCAGAAAACTGCGCTCAGGCAGAAATTATCCTGAAGTTACAAAAGTATATGGATGCTGAACTAGAAGCATGTCCCCACAAACGTCTAAACACATCACAAGGGGTGACTACTACATGTCGGGACTTTTTGAACAGTTCTGTAGAAGATATAAAAGAGGGTAAAAGGATATTTAAAAGATAAATCAAATATTAATGTATTATTAGAAACATACAAAGCGTATTTAGTTTCTTCTGATTTTGATCGAATGTTAAATTCTAATTATGTTATGTTTATAAAATCTTCTTATTTAAATAAACAAATAACCCAACCATATTTAACACAAAAACTTTTATTTCATGTAATTAAATTATTTATTCAATTTAGAACGGCAGGACCTTATTTTGTTAAATTTACTATAAAAAATATAACTTACACAATTGACCCAAATAAAATTTGTACTCTCTGCAATAGTGGACAAACATGAAAACATGATTCATTTGTTTTTGGAATGCCCTATGTATGATGTGCTTAGAAAAAATGTAAACATTGATGTCGATAATATTAATAATGAAATGGAAAGAATAGCTAAGACTACAATCAGCAAAATATGTAAATATTTAAAAAATATTTTAATACTCAGGTCTTTCTTATTGAATGAATAGTGGTAATGTGAAATTTGATTTAATGTTAACGACAGAAAGTAATTGCATTATTTCTGCCTTTTGAATAGCAATGTTAAGTTATAATTTTATTTTATTCTATATATTTACTTTATTTTATTGTTTAAATTTGTGAAAGATGAGCCAACTCCTTTGTTACAGGTTGTAACCTATAAAACAAATAAAATTGTATTCTATTCAAAATGGGGCACTTTTAGCTTACAGAAAGCTGCGTCAATCATTTGTGTCGGTCTTGGGCGGTCAAAGGTGAGGACGAGGGATTCATTTAATTTTAATTTTGATAATAATGTACGGTGGATTTTCAAGGGAGATTGAAACCCAGTCGGACGATGTAATATCGTGATCTGGAATTATTATGTGTTTTTCCAGCCAGCTATAAATCACTGCAATGGTATGTTCTTTTCTAGATTTGCGCCGTTCATAGTTATTTTTTCGAAATCTCAAAAAAGTGACGCAACATATTATCTGTAGTGTGTGATGTACTGGGTTTAAGACGCAGTTTCTCGACATCTTGTATCTCTGTGTTCGTTCTGTATTTTCGATTAGTGGGTATGGCATTTCGTAAATGAATAAGGCTCGCACCAGGCATGGCCGCCGACCGACGGTGCCAACCTGAAGCGCCCTTCTAATGTTGAATATGTTCGATATATTGCTGGAAATGGAGGCCGGATCCTCGTCGGACGACTCGTCTGTTTTATTTTTGGGATCTGTATTTTTATGTATTAATTATTAATAATACTAATTGGTATTAATTATTAATTGTATGTATTAGTAATTAATAATAATAATATGTATTAATAATTAATAAATTAAAATTGATTCATACAAGAATTAATAATAAGTATACAATTTATTATTATTATTATTATTATTATTATTTTGTTTTTGGGAATTGTAATAGTACCCTACTGCTTGCTACAAGGCTGTTACCTTATATCCAATAAAGTTTATATTATAATATCTGTCCTGTTAGTATAAAATCATCGAGAAAGTTCAAAACATCACAAACCTATTTAGTGGCACTTCCAGATAACTACTGTAGCTTTTTAGTGGATATCGCAAACAGCAGGGAAAAAAATTCAGTAAAGTCTTAATGGCGGTTGGTAGATTTTGACCGAAAACAATATTTCTTATTTAAGGCCCCTCAAAACTCAATTTCTAATTTTTGACATGATTGGCATTCAACCGGAAGAGAATGTAATAATTTATTAAATTCATACATTTACTTGAATCTTTATTTTTTTTATCGTTTGTGCGCTGGGACAATCTATGCTATCCACATCCCCTCAGGACCCTTATGGTTACCCTAAAGTTCGGGAAATACTTCTGGTATAGTAAGCTGGGAAAGCTCCTAGAGCGAGAAAATGTAAGCGCAGTACTGTCGGAACCGAACCTGTAATCTCCGCGTGGTTAACCAAAGAGCTAATCTCGCCACTGAATGTAATCTTTACGTCCATAATGTACATACCTCTCTTCTATCCTAAAGAGCTCCTGATGAAGAGCTCTAATGTCTTCAACATGTAGAACAAATAAAGAATTTCTCTGGCAATTGCCGATTAAAAACATTTTCCTTAAAAAAAGATTAATATGTCTTCTTCGAAGGTACTGCAGACTGTACAATAATAATTTTACAAAGTCCGTATCAAGTCCCTTTTAATGTTAGTTTATATTCTGTAGTACAATATTGTAATTAGAAATAAAATATATTGGAATTCATCTAAATAGTGATGAAGAAATGTATATATGGACAGTATATATGGATGGAGTATGGACAGTTACAACAGATAGAATTATTCAAATTTGAAATGATGAAAGTCGCCATCTGAGTGTCTGCGCGAACTTGTTTAATAAATATATTATTATTGTATGTTTGTTTGAAATTATATCTCTACCACCAAACTGATTGGCAAGTTTGATCTGTATAATATTGACACTAGATGATGTATAGTCAGTAATATGTTACATCAGAAAGTATTTTCTTTTTTAAATCATTAATGTATGTAAAATACTAAGAAAAAATCTAAGTTATTAAATACATGCAAGATCGATTTTCCGGACATAACAAAAGAATATGTGGTTTTAAACTTCCTTAGTTGTTTGTAATTGGTTCTAATCAGAACAAGGTTATTACGAAGTTATCAGTAAGTATTATGAAGGTTAGCAAAGCATTTAGTTAAAATTAATATAGATGATTCATTTCATTTGAAATCGATCTTTTGAACAAAATATTTGTTATTACTTTCTCTTAGTAAAAGGAAGTATGTATGGAGATAGAGTTAAATTTCCAAAATTCAGTTTACACCGGAAACACGTCTTGAAATTCTCGGAATAATAAAAAAAATCTAGCGTGAACACTCACAGACTTTCTCTTACTGCGGAGAAGTAAATCGTTCAATTATCCTTCACACTTACAATTCTTATTAGTATTTAAATCCGTCGGCGTTTTTATGGAAAAAATCACAAAAACCTGTAAAACCGATTCAGTATAGTCGCAGTTCCGGTCAACCAATTTTCTTCAAACTGGGAATTGTGACATGTTATATAATTCTAACTAATATTATTTAGTTGGCAGAATTGTTAAACTGAAATAGTACATTAGAGGAAAACATAACCCCACCTCTCTCTCAAAAGTCTCCTTAAATGATTTTTGTGAAGAAATGTTACAAACAAAAGTTATGGCTCTTTGAATTTGTAGATGATTTGCCAAGTTAGAAGAAAATCGTTAGAGCCGTTTTAGGAAAATAGCAGAAAACTAAAACTACTTTCAGTAAAGCGCACTGACGATCACCGGAAATTCTTGAAACTCGGGATTTCAACAACATATTTATCACAATTATATTTAACACAAAATCACAAAAAAATGGGAACAAAATTCAGTAAATTGGCACTTCCGGTTGATGGATTTTGGCTGAAATCTTTTGTCTAATGCGGTGATAGTACCTGAAAGGAATACAAAGTTTGAGCTACCTGCGACTTTTCGTTTTTGAGATATTCGTTTCGCACACATTCACACAACACACACACACACACATATATATATATATGTGACCATTTTCTAAAACCCACTTTTTTGATATGAGAGGATCTCAAAACGTGTGTTTCCGATGATAACTCAAGTTCGAAATACTGGCACGATCGCAATTCTTCCTCTTACTATTATTAGTAAGAGAAAGTAAAGATATTTTAAATGTATGATCCTTGTTCTGACTGCGTACATGAATGTGTGTGTCAGAGAGAGAGAGAGTATCCCAAAAACGAATAATCCTAGGCAGCTTATTATTATTTTTTTTTTTTATTAAGGCGCGTCAACATCTATGGTCATTGGTGCCCGGAGACTTCTCAGTGCACTGCCGGCCTCAGGATAGTGTTCTCTCGTTACAGACAACACTGTCCATCACCGGACAGTGAGCTGTAGAGTCTCCTAGGAAGAAAAAATATAAGGATACACAACTGGACTCGAACCCGGGTCCTCTGCGTGGGAGTCCAGTATGCTAACTACTTAGCTATTCCCTTCCTTTAAAGCTTAAATTTGATATTTCGTTTAAGTAGAGTTGACCTCTAGCACTCGTAGAGAGTAGATGGGTTTATATTGCTCTGTTATAAAGTTGTATTTCTTGTGGTTTATAATAAGTTTATCGAATAAAAATTACACTGTTGTGTTGTTTTTCTTTTAAATCAGTGCGAACGACCAGGAGTCAGACTACAAGTGAAAGAAAACCGAGGTCAGTCAAATCTAATAATGTAAAATCTTTTTTAATAAAGAAAGCGTCTCAAAAAAAGTAACATCACATAAATTATTCGCTTCCTCTGTTTGCAAACGAAACTTCAGCTTTGTTTTTTGGAACGTATATGGTTTTAATACACTGTATAATATATCGGCTCAGGTTATAGATAAAATTGTCAATGTAGATATTTTTTGTTTCTATGAAACGTGGATTACTTCTAATTTAGTTGTTAAACCTAATTTCTTACAGGATTATGAATACTTTTCTGTTAACGCATCAAAATATTTTGTAAAAGGCAGAGCAAGTGGAGGTATTATAATATTCTTTAGGAAAACTTTATTTAATAATGTAAGGATAATAATTTCTAAGGACTGGCTTTTATGTTTATTAGCTGAGTATGGTAACAGTACTGTAGTAATAGGAGCAGTATATTGGAAACCGGGTCCTGACAATAACAATTTGATAGATGATATCTCTAATGATTTAAATTATTTATTACTTTATTACGGGCAGTCTTACATTATTATAGGGGGAGATTGGAATGCCAGTATAGGTTTGTTGAATAATCTAGACAATGAAATGTTTGATTTCTATAACTTTTCAGGCCCACGTAACTCAACGGATAACGTAGTTGATAAAAGGGGAGAAAACTAATAGATCTTATGGAAAGTTTAAGAATGATAGTTTGTAATGGTCCAAATGGATGTAGTGTTGTAGATAACATATGCGTATCTTTCTCCTGTGTGAGCATTGTCAACGACCTGAAAATTCTGGATATTTGTGATTTCTCGGACCATCTTCCTTGTCTTCTCTCCCTAAACAACACACACAATAATGATAATACCAACCATATGACCCAGATAACCCGTATCTGCCGAAATACTACAAATTTAAGTATACTTAAGGCTATTCTGGAATCTTCTCCAAATCAATTTGATCCAAATTGGAACGTTAATGAAATATGTAATAATTTCACTGACGTAATTAAAAATCACTTATCTGAAGCAGGTATTCTGAAAGTACAAAAATTAAGAAATATACACCCTACAAACCGTGGTTCGATAGTGGTTGTTATAAGGCAAAAAAAGAAGTCCGTAATCTGCTTAAAACCTGTCGGCAAACTCGTTCTCTCCGGACTCATTAAAGTTATTTTTGATAGCAAAAAAATCTTATAGAAATTTCATAAATAAAAGTAAATTCGAATATTACGAAAAATAAATTCAAAAGTTTTATGTATAAAGTTTTGAATTTATTTTTCGTAATATTCGAATTTACTTTTATTTATGAAATTTCTATAAGATTTTTTTGCTATCAAAAATAACTTTAATGAGTCCGGAGAGAACGAGTTTGCCGACAGGTTTTAAGCAGATTACGGACTTCTTTTTTTGCCTTATAACAACCACTAACGAACCACAGTTTGTAGGGTGTATATTTCTTAATTTTTGTATTTTCACAATACCTGCTTCAGATAAGTGATTTTTAATTACGTCAGTGAAATTATTACATATTTCATTAACGTTCCAATTTGGATCAAATTGATTTGGAGAAGATTCCAGAATGGCCTTAAGTATACTTAAATTTGTAGTATTTCGGCAGAAACGGGTTATCTGGGTCATATGGTTGGTATTATCATTATCGTGTGTGTTGTTTAGGGAGAGAAGACAAGGAAGATGGTCCGAGAAATCACAAATATCCAGAATTTTCAGGTCGTTGACAATACTCACACAGGAGAAAGATACGCATATGTTATCTACAACACTACATCCATTTGGACCAATGTAGGTATATTGTGCTATGTTGGCATTCAAATTATTGCAGCTTGATAGAATCCAATTAAGAGCTCTAGCTAGAGCTCTAATCGCCTAAAGCTCCGCTTGATTGTTTGAGCATCCATTTCTTAGCCTATATTGTCCTTCAAACACGACCCTCTCATCGATATATACAACGAATGCCGCTCCCACATATTCGTTATTCATGCTTCCGTCAGTGTAAATCCCTACCTTATGATGGCAGTCTTCGTCGTGATCGTGCAGCCTTACAATTTCGCCTGGATGTCTCCAGCTATTGAATGGCAGAGGCAAATCTAAATCCTGTTGGGTGTACTGATGATAGCCTCATTTTCCGCGCTTAAGGAGGTATTTGCTGGAAATTTCTTTAATTTTTTGCTCAATTGGTACCACCTTACTAACTACGCAAGCTGCATTGTATGAAATGATTCTAAAACCCCTAATAATTCTTATTGCAATCAACCTTTGCACTCGCGAGAGTTTTCTAACATTATATTTTCTGTTCAAGCACTCAGACCAGACGGGAGCTGCGTATAATAATTGGTATCATTACTTCATAGTAAATTGTTTCCGTTGCCTCAGTACTCAGTCCCCAATACACTTTTGCCACTTTGTTATGGTTTATACAATTGCTACATTTAAAATGGATGCGGTCAATGCTACACTCTTGCAATGACTGTGACTCGCTGCATAAAGGGCATGTAAGTACCCTATTGCAATCTTTTTTACTATGATTGTACTTATTGCAATTAAAACATTTACGGATGTAAATATAATCTACTATATGGCAAATTGTCCACATTATTTTAATTTTGTAGCTCTCAATCAGTTTAAATCGCACCTCGGGGAAAACGTCAACTATTAAATTTCTAATTTCCCTCTTTTTATTTTCCAGAATAAATCTTGGTTTAAATCCTTCCTCGTTTAATTGTAATTCCGGGTTTTACTTTTTTATAATAGATAAAACATTATTTATATCAATTTCTTCTGGGATGTTTTTTACCATCATTCTAGGAGTAAATTTTCGAACTTTAATTGCCTGTACTTGATCAGATAATTTCGAATTAATATTGTTACATAAAACATCTGTATCATCTTTACTCGTAGTTTCTATGAGTAGACAGCCTTTATTTTTGCCCTGCTTTATTTTTTTATTTTTAGAAATACCTTTGTTTAGGTTAGAAGGGTCGACATCATCTTTGCAAACTTTTTTCACATTACAGTTTTCATTTGTAGGCTTTATTATTGCCTTAAATACAGGTCTACCTACCGATTTTGGCTTTACTTCCTTCTTCACAGCCTCACTATAAGAATTTGGCAACCGAGTGCTTGCCAACTGGACAGCCCGGCCAGCATTTAACTCTTCATTCAGAGTAAATACTTCTTGTTTAAAGTCTTCAAATATTTCTTGAAGTATATTTACGGCACCAAGAATATCTTGTCTTAACTCATTTTTTAAATTTCCGCTTTTTTCCGTAACTTTTATAGGTTTTTTTATCGCACTGTTAAAAGTCACATCTCTCTCACTTTCCGCCATCTTGTCGTCCCAGTGTTTGTATGTGTTTTTTTTGTTTTTTTTAAATATATATTTGTCAGCATGCTCCACTTAAGTATTACATGCAATTATATACAGATCATTAACTTAAAAATGTTTAATATAAAAAACTAACTTAGTTAGTTGATGGACACATTTGTACAATTATTATGAATATCTCAATATCATCAAAGATATAAATATAATATTTGTATACAATTATTCTACTTATTTGTATAAAGTATATGACGAAAACTATAAACAAGAGTAAATTGAATTGCTAAGAATTCTAATAAAAGGGGACAAAATTCAGCAAATTCCATATACGTACAGAAGATATATATGTATATATAATTTTTATTTATAATTTGTATATTTTTTATTTATAATTTTGTATTTTTTATTATTCTATTAATTTTTTTTAATGTTATTTAGTATATTTATTTATTTTATTATGATTATTTATAATTTTTTTTTTATTGATATTATTTTTTTTTTTATAATTTATTTTATTTTTTATAAGATTTATATGTATATTGATCTTGCAGTTATTTGTATTATTTCGTTAATGAACAGAATTAGCTGTCTAAAAGACTGAAAATAGCCTTTACAGATTTATGATGAATTCCGGCTGGAGTAGCGTTGATTTAGTTGGAGGCCAATGTACACCCTGCGTGACCACATGTTGCAGGAAATGTTGTCTCGCTTGCATTACGCTATTACATTCCCAGAGGAGATGGTCGACACTTTGGGATGAGACGAGGTCGCAGGAACAGACAGGACTCGGAGTGATGTTAAATCTATGGAGATATGCAGCTATTTTTCCATGGCCCGTGACAATTTGAGTCAGTCTGTAATTGATTTTAAAGTGCTCCATTTTTAGTCTCATCAAGGTTGATGGGAAGAACTCCTTTGTCAGTTTGCCAGTCAATGAGTCACTCCATACCTCCTCCCATTTTTCTATGCTCCGCTGTTCAATCCATCGTTTAACAGCAGTAAAGCGAAATTTGCAGTAACTAATGGGAATGTTTTTGTCTTTAGAGACATCCTTAGCCAGCTTGTCGGCATGCTCGTTGCCCTCTATCCCGACATGAGCCCTCACCCCAGAGAAGGAGATGGAGAAATGCTGCTGAAGCCTTAGTAGGGTGAGTCTGGTTTTTTCTGTGAGTGGGAGGTGAATGTTAGCATTCCCCATTGTGTTTGAATACAGTACCATATTACTGTTCTCTTAATTATTACACCGGTGCATTATTCAGTGCTCATCATTGCTTATATTAACGGGTATCAGCCTCCAGTTTACACGTAATTAGACGCAAATTAATCATTCAAAAACACTTTTTATTAATAAGTTTGTACACAACACAAAATAAGTTTTTACTCTCACCACTGCAAATATGCAGAATTCTCACTGGTACTACCATTGCAGAGATTACTATGAACAAGTAAAATAATATAAATAAGATTTATTACATATATATAAATATAAATAAGGCGTGTCAATATCTATGGGCATTTGCGCCCGGAGCCTTCTCAGTGCACTGCCCATCACTGGCAAGTGAGCTGAAAGGCTCTTAGGAAGAGAAAATCTAGATTTATTGTATATAAATAATTTAATTGTGTACAGATATTATATTGTATAAATATACAAGTCAATAACTCTGATTAAGTTTGAAATATAAAAAAATAATGAAAAAGAACTATTAAATTATCATTTTAATTTTTAAGCATGTATTTGTGGGTGGCCGCCAACATTTATTGTAAACTATTAGTAATTAGTAATTCTATTTGTACAATAATCTACAGGTGTACATTTAATTCCATTAGCAGAAGTGAATGTGCTAAGGTTCCTATGATATTAGTGCACCTACTACAATCTAGTGAGTTTATGTGTAGGTCCATTACATCAAGCAAAATATTTATCTAGAAGTATATCTTCGACTATGAATATTATTGATGGTCCTCTGAACAGCAATTGCTGGTTTCTATGAGAATTATTCTTTGATTATAATTCAATTAGCCACTCATTTCTGCACCGCATTCACGACGTTCAAGTAAGAATATGCTGAACTCACGACCTAAACATGTAATTCACATTTTATTAATAAAGTTCATATTATGTAAGTTTGATATTCATGTTAATGATGCATTATTACAATTTTATTTTTTGTTAGTTGATTATAATAAATGAAATTCATATTTTTTTCTTCCTTTTTTAGATAGTTTCTTTAGTTACTCCAGTAAACTACTACTCCAGCAAACTCTGGAGTTTAACAGGGTCTGGTACTGCAGCAAAACGAGAATATGATTGTCCTATAACTGGTGTAACATCGTGCCCCTTTACATTCATAAAAAAACCTGTTGTGAAACACTCACCGACTTTCCCTTATTCCCATCTTCAAACTTACAATTCTTGTAGTGTTTAATTAGTGACGCCATTTTTATGGAGAAAATCACAGAATACTGAAAAATCTACTCAGTAAGTCGCACTTCCGCTCAACCGATTTTCGTCAAACTGGGAATTTTGGCAACTTACATAATTCTAATTGTGTTTAACTTTCCCCAAAGTCCACATAAATAAATTTTCCCGGAGAAATGTAACAAGTAAAAGTTCATTATATGTGTAGTTAATGTCTAAAATTTCAAGAAAATCGTTGGAACCGTTTTAGAAAAAAATCAGAAAACTGAAAACTATTTTCAGTAAAACTCTGATGTGAATGCAATAGAAACTTGCTTTTACATCAGTAAGAGTAAGTAATAACTAAAAACTGATGGCAGAAAACCTGTTGACTTAACTACATAAATGTCATAAAGAGACTAGTATTGAGTAACTCGAGTGTTGTGACTGTTGAACAGTATAGACGTGTGTCTAAGTCTGTCTAGTTTTTTTATGATTTCAACGTTTTTTTTTGCGAGTTTTGTATTGAATTTTTGCAGAGCAGTGCAGTTAGTAACCAGCTATTATACTGTGTGAATAATTTTCTGAAATTGTGGTTAGAAGTGATAAAATAATTAAAAATAGCTAATTTTTTCTTTATACTTACATTTAAAGATACGAGAGTTCAAGTTCGTTATCAGTGCAAGTGGGGCGACTGATAAACAAGCTAAGTGGAGTGGGAGAAAACCATAACTTCTCAGTCGACACGCCCACTCAACCACTTCAATTGAGTACAGAGTAATAGACAGACTTGACATAGCGAGCAGAAATTAAGAAATATTTTACCCCTTTGTTTTTCTGTAGTTTATCATAATTTCGTTAATGAACTGAAAAATGGCGGATGGATTCAAGGAAATTGTGCAGAAGTTAGACGAAATAAAGTCTGAGCTACAAACTCAAGTACAAAATTTAGATTTAAAGGTAACTAATTTTCAGATCCAAGTTAACTCATTTATGGATAGAATTGAAAAAATTGAATCTGAGCAAACTGAAATAAATAATGAAATTAAGTTAGTGAAAAGGTCATTATCTGATGTGCAGAATGATAGCAGAGTTAATAACCTAATAATCTACAACTTGCCTGAATGTGATAACATAAACTTTTATGAATTAGAAAAGAAAGTAGTGAATTTTTTGCAGGAAACTTTAAAAGTTGAGGTTACCTTGAATGATATAAATTATATCAGAAAATTAGGACGAAAAGACTTAATATCTAGGCCTCTTCTGATTAAATTTGTATCATTACGTAAAAAATTGGAGGTTTTAAAATCAGCAAAAAATCTAAAGGGTAGTAATATGAGTATAAACCAGGACTACTCGTATGAGATAAGACAGATAAGAAAATCCCTACTTCCCTATTTGCATAAGGCAAGAAGTATACAGTGCAGGGCTTTCTTGAAGTGCGATCACTGATAATTAATGATGCAATGTATACATTACAGCAACTGAAACAATTAGATCAAGAAGACAAGTGGTCTACGGTATCCACGGGAGCCTCCGTACCTTCAGAAGAATGTGATAAAGATCTCCAAACAAAATTCGATCAAGGAAAGTCTAAGGTGTTAAGGTCGCGTACTAGAGGAGATAAGAAACATATGGGGAGCGGAAGTGATCGGATGCTGAACTGGCTTCGTAAAGAGGACCAGCCTGGAGGTAGCAAGAGTTTGAAAAAGAGGAAAGAGGACAGTGCGGTATCGCGGAGTTAGCAATTAAATGTCGGTTTGAATGTAGGCAATGGGACTTCGGCACTGACAATGGCTATATTGGATTCTCCTGGGTGTACTTCATATGGTACTGCCAGCGGAAATATCGCGAATGGAAGATATAAGGATATGAGGAATGTTGAAGGGTCATTACCATCACTTGCAGTATCAGTAAAAGGTGAAATAATAATTTCAATTTGTTGCAAATATTATCGTATAATATTGCCGGTTTTAAAAATAAAGTAGATAATATTGAATTTCTGAACTATGTGAGCTCATTTGAAATCTTTTTGCTGTTTGAAATGTTTTTGTCTAAGAATGATTTAGGCTTAATTACAAATAGTTTTCCAGAATTTGATACTGATCTTATACCTGCTGTAAAAACAAAAACAAATGCGCAGAGTGAGTGGTGGAAATGTGTTTGGAATTAAAACATTTAAAATTATAACGAAAGTAGCTCAGTTTGTTATGATATCAGGTGTCCTTCTAATTCGGTTAAATGTACTTAAAGCAGCGTGTACCTCAGAAATATAAATCAAAGTTAGATTCATTTTTACTTAATTTTGTAAAGTATTAATTGTTTTTAATATTATTTATCTTTCACATCTATTTATGTTTATTATGGAAATATGTCTTTCTTTCTTTTTAATATAAATATTTTATATGTATAAGGCACAACAACAATCTCCGCGGATGGTTCTTGACCTTGCGTACGTCTTTTATTTGGACTTGTAATAAATTTATATAAGATGTATTTTTAGTTTCTTTTTTTAAAATATTTATTAATTGTATATTTCATTTATTTTGAAATGTGTATTTATTTTTAAAATTTGAATAAAAGACTTTACCTACCTACCTACCTATTGAGTAACTCTTAAAATCTCTCCAGGAGACAGGAGGAGATCCCGGGGTTTTGCGAATCTCACTTAACTTAGCACTAATCTCTGAAAGTAACCGAAACTTACATCGGAAAATGTTGCGACTTCAATAGTATGAAATCCACCAGCGGTAATCCTACAAGGCATTGCACTTGATGCTTGCATTATCAAAATATCTGTTTTTATCATTGATGCATATTCTATCCACTCAACGTTGTATACTTCTTCGCCAACTTGCGCGCTCTACAATAAATTTAGCTTTGGCAACATTTAAAATAATATTCACTATTAATACTAAAATAACGTTTTACTGCGCTTGGTAGCTAATATTAAAATAGATTACACATCTCTTACCAAATCCTTTATCATGCCTCCATACAAACACAACATGAATAACAAATAGAGTTCTCCTAGCAAAAAGATTATGTACAATAAGAATGTGCCAAGAGGCGGTGAATCTTTCTGAAATTGTAAAAAAACAAAACTTTAATTTTAATGAATTTACTTAATTATCACTTATAATTAATTAGATATACCAACCATAGTGAATACAATACCGCCGAAACACAAGAGACCTGTCGTACATGAAAGCGCGTTAAGAATGAAGTAGCAGTAGAGGTTCTTTAAATCATCCGCAAATCTAAAACAGATAAATTGTGAAAAACATTGAAATATGACTGTAAATGTACCGTAATTCTCTAAAAGTAAATTGAATATTAATTTGATATATTCTTTAGGAACATTTATATTTTTAATAGTCATCAATCCAAAATGAAGTACTATTCATGTAGAAAATTACACGAAATATTACTACAGGATTCTGATTCAGGAAATATGATACCAAATTTGTAAAAAAACAAATGCGGAAAATAGTTGTTGTGGTTGGTTCCGCTGAGCTGGAAAGCATTAGAGATATTTTCCGTGATAGCTTGCTCCTTTTTGTGGTCATCGACCGGTTTCGGGCGTTCCCCTATCATCAGGATGCTTTTCGTCAAATAGTGTGATAACATAGACTTGTACAGAGCAAATTTAGTAGATACACTGGTTTTAAAAATGTTTTTGTTAGTACCTAACTAGGTTAAGAGGGGTGTTGGTACCTGAGTGGTAAAACACCTGTTTTGGTTTTTAAAAAGGCATATTGTTCCCTTTAAAAATGGAAACATCCAACAAGTGGGAATGTGTAACTTGAACTACGTTTTGAAGGAGATTTACTTAATAATTAATTATCCATACTATCCTACGATTTGATCTACTTATTTATAACAGAACGAAAGAACACTGTGTCAGCCGGAGGCTACTGTGAAATAGTTCCTTACAAGAAATCATAAAATTCGAGCTGAATGATCGTAAGATAGTATGGATAAATAAATATGTTGTTGAACAATTAATCATGTAAGCAAGTTGTTTGATCAGACATGTTTTTTCTTGTCGTTGCAAACGTGATCAAGCGTGATGTTTATCAACGTTTATCGACGTAGATTAAAGTTTATTATTTTTAATACTTCCTGCAAAATTACCAAATTATCATTGGAATTGGCCTCCTCCGTACAAATCAAGTTTTTTACAACTTGTTTTTATAAAATTTTATTTTTATATTCTACTCCTTATAATTTCTTTTAATTCGCTATTTAATGAATCAATTTCAGTTTTCATGGTTTCAATTTTATTATTTATTTCAATAACTTTTGGCGTTCCGTGAACAGTTGATTCAAGTATTAAATTAACACCACACTGTTTCAGTTAAAAGTATTTATTTCAAACTCACACTAAACTCCATCTTAAACAGTACACAATAATAATAATAATAATTATATGATAATAACCTCTTGTCAATACTATCAATTCTTTTGCCGCCACAAACTATTTTATTAGCAGCATCTATTTTACTCTCATTATTGTTAATACCTATTTTTAAAGAATTAATCGCCTCAAGAATTTTATCTGTATCAGTGATTCTGTGTAGATTATCACAATACATCATACAAAAGTAATCATACAAAATTTTCAAATAGAAAAATTATTAATTCTCCAAACAAATAATCACCAATACACAGTATAAAAACAAAAAAATCTGGTATGAAACACTCACACAACTTTCTCTTACTCCAGTACTCAAAATTATAATTGACAAATTTTATAGTAGTGTACCAAATTTAATGAAATTCGTCGAAAAGTGAAAACACTGTCCAGTAAAACTGTCCGGTTTACTAATTTCCTTGAAACTCGGAATTTGGGTCATATATTAATTTCTAGTTATTTCAATTTGGATGACAGAATTGTATAATCAACTGTGATAGCATTTTAAAGAAAACATAACCCCCTCCCCCCAAAAGTCCCCTTAAATGAATTTATCAGGGGAAAAGTTTCAAATAAAAGTTGTAGCTCTTTATATGTATAGTTAACAACGCTGGTGTAAGAAAAATCGTTGGAGCCATTTTCGAGAAAATACCAGAAAACTGAAAATTATATTTCAGTAAAAACGCACTTCCGGTTATCTATTTTTTTTCAAACTCGGAATTTCAACAACATATTTAATCTAATTAACATTATTTAGATGACAGAATTGTCTAATATACTGAAACAGCAGTTAAGATGAAAACCTAACCCCAACCCTCCCCCAGAAGTGCCCTTAAATGAATTTTCCTGGAGAAATGTTTCAAATAAAAGTTGTAGCTCTTTGTATGTGTAGTTGATATACCAAGTTTGAAGAAAATCGTCGCAGCCATTTTTAAGAAAATCGCCAAATGTAAAAAAAACAACTAGTAAAGTGGTACTTCCGGTTGCGGAATTTTGACACATAAACGCCCCCTCAGATCCCATGGTGAACCTAAAACGTAATCTCAAGTTTTGAACTTTCTACGATTTTTCGTTTTTGAGCTAATGGCTGGTTCCCCATAATACACACACACCCGACACACACCACACAGAGACACATTCGCTAAAAACAAATTTTTGGATCAGGAGCCTCAAAAACGAGGATTCCGGGTGGGAAAACTCCGGGGATAGCGAAAATTTGACACGATTCCAACACTTCTCTTACTAGGGTAGGAAACGTAAATAATAAAGATTTCTATGTCAATAAACAAAATCAATACGATACATTACAAACTATTAAATAACGGAATGTGATTTTGGCTCTGCTGTTCACATTACATACCCCACCACACACAGACACACACACACGAGACCATGCGCTAAAAAACACTTTTTTGGCCTCAGGAGACCTCTCAAAAACGGATATTCGGTGAAAATCGATATCGAAAAATTTGACACGATTACAACACTTCCTCTTACTAGGAGTAGGAGAAAGTAAAAATAAAGATTTCTATGTAAATAAACAAAATCAATCGATACAATTACAAACATATATCACTAATCGGAATGTATTTATGGAATGTTTAATAATTATTTGTTAGTTCTAAATAAAAGGTAAATATTTAGGTGGAGAAGCGTCCAAAGTAACTACGCAGCTCGCACCACATAAATCTACTAATCCGTCAAGTTTCTTAAACAATTTTAAGAGTTATTAATATGAAATAGCTCTGAATCCTTTGGGTAGAATTTTTTGAAACATCCCCAACTTCAAATTTATAATACAAACCAATTACAAGTCAATTTTCACAACCTAAAACTCGCTACAATTTCTTTTTTAAATCAGAGCACTTCAATAGATGTTAACTGTACAAGCTTTACAGCAAACTATGAACTAAGTGTAGTGTTGATGGAGTGTTACCAACAGTAACTTACGGCAATTAATACAATTTTGATGCTGATTCACTTTTTTTTAATATGTTTAAAATGTTTAAAACAGTGCTAACATAATTATAGAAGAGATGCGGATATATGTGGTCAACACCCAGGGTAGTTAGTGTTAAAGTTTGTAATTTGTTCACACTGACAATATAGGGATGCAGGTTTCAAGAAAGCATAAATACAGTTCTTTTGAATGTAGAAAAATAGAAAAAATGTAGAAACGATTCTGAACCACAAATAAGTTACGGTAAGCAACAAGACAATTAATTAAATTTTTAAAGTTTAAAATACAGTAATAACTCTAGAATTAAACCTGCTAGAAGTTCGCCTGAACTAGAATTGAAAGTTGCTAAGAAAGAACCAGTGGTGTTCTCTACAATGTCTGATAATTCCTCTCTCCTTCTATCTGGTGTGTCTATGTCACAACTCATGGATTCTATGGCAAAACTTATGAATAGTTTGTTGGATGATAAACTCGCAGCTCTAGCTTCCAAAGAAGAAGTCAATGCTTTACATATTGAGATTGTGTCTCTTAAAGAAGAAAACCAGAAGCTGAGGAACGAGATGGAGGTTCTAAAAGCCTCAAGTAGAAGAAATGTCGATTTCTTGGATAACTTAGACAATCGTTGCCGCAGAAATAACTTGATATTTAGGGGTCGGAAGTACAATCCCGAAGATAATCTAAACAATTTAGTTTCCGAATTCTGTCACCAAGTTTTGCAGGTGGAGATCATAGTAGAGAATATTCAAGTTTTTTCACTTGGTCCAAGAGGGACCCAAAACAGGCCTCTTTTGGTTACGTTTTCACGTTATAGTGATAAACTAGCAGTTTTCAGATCTACTAAAAAACTGAAAAATTCTGGTTTTATATTACACCATGACTTTTCAGAGAATGTTCGCAGAAAAAGATCTATACTTCTGTTAATTCGCAGAGAACTATTACGCTTGAAAAGTTCATTAAAAGTGACAGTGGTTAATGATCGTCTCTACATCGATTCTCATCGTTTTGATTTTTGTCAGGTGAATGGTTTGAAATTTGGCTCGGAAAATGGTGCGGATAAGCTCAAGGATATTGTGGGCTTTGACATCTCCTCTTTCTTGTCTCCAGTTTCTTCGAATGCTCTACCACGTGATTACTTCTCCCGTACTTCTGCTTCGGTGAAGGGAGTTGTTCAACCTAAGGTCATCCCCAGCACTTCTGGAAAAATTGATGGATGAGATTTAACCGTCTGTCGGCATGTCTCAGATTGTATTGTTGAGCATATTCATTCCTTGTCTATTATTTCATACAACATCTGCGGTTTAAAAAGCAAAATTGAAAATGTTGATTTTTTGAATTCATTAAGAAAGATATTTTATTTATTTTTGAATACGATATTTTTATTTTGTTAGAAACTTTTGTAGAAGAAAAAAAATTTGATTTCTATGAGAAGTTCTTTTCTAATTATAATTTACTTTGGGTTTCTGCTACTAGATCTTCTAAATTCGGAAGAACTATGGGTGGAAGGGTATATGGTATTAAAAATAGCTCTTTTCCTAATACTCTCATTAATTATTGTAAACTAGATGGTGTTGACTTAATACGAATTAAAAACACAAATTTTGAAATATTTTTGTTGCCTGTATATTTGAACGCTTGGGAAGAAGATTTTTCTTACTTGTCTAATTTCCTAGAATTGAATTGTAATCTTAAATTTATTTTAATTGGAGATTTCAATGTGAGAGTGGGTGCCTCACAGGAATTGCCAGGTGATTTGTTGATTAATAATCCCAATTGTCGCCATATGAGAAATTCAAAAGATAAAGTTCTTAATGGAAAAGGTTGCAAATTTATAGATCTTTGCAATAGTCTAGATTTAATAATTTTAAATGGGCGATTTCAGGGTGATCTTCAAGGAGATTATACCTTTATTGGAAGTATGGGATGCTCAGTCAATGATCTGTGCTGTGTCCCCCTGGATTTTATCTCCAATATATTTAATTTCGGAGTATTATCTCTTAATTTCTCAGACCATCTCTCAATAGTTTTATCTCTAACTTTGTCTACCACTGCTAATCATGACACTTTACCTTTATTACCTCAGTAGATCTGGCGCGAGAGAGATGCGGAAATTTATAAAACAACTTTGGAAACTAATGTAAATAGTATTTCTTCTTTTCCTAGTTGTAATAATGAATTTTTAACTGTTCTAGTGGATTTAATTAAATGTTCTTATCCTCATATCCCAGGTTGCTCTGATTTCATTAGATCAGTTCGTAAGATGTGTTGGTTTGATGGTAATTGTTTTCGAGCCAGAAAAAAATCCTTTGCTCTCTTAAATTTATTTCGTAATTCTAATTCTGAATTAGTTAGAAAAGCGTATCTGGCCACTAATTATTCATATAAATTAATTTGTTTAGAAAAGAAAAAAGAATTTTTTAAGTCGCTTACTAAACAGTTTATATCAGCTAAATGCTCAACAGATTTTTGGAATCTTGTTTCTCACTTTAAACGGAAATCGTTCATTTGTAGTTCTAAAATTTCTGTCACTGAGTTAGTTACCCATTTCAAAAGTTTACTTAATCCACCACCTCCCTCCTCTAATGTATTATATGCCCAACCCTTGATTCATTCTTATGCTCTTGATTCCCCCTTCTCTCTCCAGGAATTAAATGCAGTTATTCAGAACTTAAAAAATAATAAGGCTCCCGGTTCCGATCGTGTTACCTATGAGTTTTTCAAAAATTCCCCGGAGGATTTTCACTCCCAAATGTTATCACTCTTCAATAGAATTTATGATTTTGAAGCTACCCCACCTTCTTTTGGTAGATCCATTATTTTCCCACTCTTCAAGCAGGGTAATGTGAATGAAATAAGTAACTATAGAGGAATCTCTTGCTTAGATGCAGTTGCTAAAATATTCACTGGACTTTTGCTTCGTCGTCTGGAATCGTTTGTTACAGACAACTCCCTTTTAAAGGATTCCAGTCTGGTTTCAGACGTGGTTACTCCGCGATTGACAACTTGTTTGTTATAACCAATATAATTAAGCTTAAATTTATGCGACCAGGGAATAAGTTGTATTGCTTTTTTGTAGACCTAAAAGCAGCCTTCGATTCTGTAGATCACAATTCACTATTTTTGAAGCTCTTTAATCTTGGGGTTTCGTCCAAATTTATTAATACTTTGAAAAGTTTATATGCCCAGGCGTCTTCTGCTGTTAGGTACAAAGATGGCATTTCTGACTTTTTCAGAGTCACTAGTGGGGTTCGTCAGGGCTGCCTGCTCAGTCCGATATTATTCTCGCTTTTCCTGGACGATTTACCTCTGGCCCTTGAAGGTGGTGTTCGTATAGGTGGAGTCGCATTCAAGATATTAATGTATGCCGACGATGTGGTGCTTTTAGCGGATAACCCTACAAATCTCAAAAGAAATATTAAAATTTTAGAATCTTATTGTGATCTCTGGAATTTATCCTTGAATTTAACAAAATCTAAAATTATGGTATTTCGGAAGGGAGGTAGACTTGCTTCTTCTGAACGTTGGCTTTACAAGGGTTCACCCATGGAAGTTGTTAACCAGTATAAATATCTGGGTGTTTTGCTGTCTACCCGATTGTCTATGACTTCACACTTGAAAGATAGAATCTCTTCGGCCAAATTCGGGCTCAACAGGTTTTGGTCCGATTTCATTGCTAATAATTCAGTCCCGCCTTCGGCTAAATATACTTTTATTAATGCAGTTTCTCGTACCGTGGTTTGTTATGCCTGTCAGGTTTGGGGCTTTCAAAGGTATGAAGAATTAGAAAAGTTTCAAAGATTTTTTATTAAAAAAGTTTTCAGATTGCCTTCAGTGACCCCTAATTATATGCTTCCTATTGAAACGTCCACAACTCTAGGTTTTTACTTTTTCTTTACATTTTAGCTACTGTCTCAGAATTCTTAACTTGCCCGATTATCGCTTTCCCAAAACATTGGCTTTGGAGATTATTAAAAATAAAATTTATTGGTTTAAGCATTGGTTAGCTTAGCTCAGCACTACTCTTGTGCATTTGATTCATCCATTGCAAATATGTCTAATTGGCGGACGCAACTAACGGCAATCGTACAAAGAATAGGGGTTCACCATCTTGAGGAGTGTGTGGAGTTGGCTCGTTGCTCTACGAGGTTTTTATTGTATAAAGAGTTGGATTATTCTGTCAAGCCTTGTAGCTTGGTGTCCAACTCAACGAATCTAACGCTTAGTCAACTTGGTTGGCTATTCAGACTTCGTGGTGAGCTACTCTATTTAAATTATACCCCATGGGTTGAGAGAAGTAACTCCTTGTGCTCTCTATGTAACTCTCGAGCGAGGGAGGATGTCTATCATTTTTTGGCAGACTGCTCCATTCTCTCCGAGATACGTAGGCTTTATGTTGGTTGCGGCAAATTATCTAGATCGGAGTTAATATTGATGCTCAATGGCGAAAACTGCATTGGGATTATTAATTTTGCGAGACACGCCTGGCAATATAGACACAATTTAATTATGGAATTTAATTTTGATTAAGCTCTCTTTGTATTACACTATTCAGGTTCTTTTTGCTTTAACTAAATGTACTTAGTAATTCATAGTAGTTCATATATTTAGTTTATTATTATTATTATTATTTTTTTTTTTAGTTTATTTTTTTTTTATATTTAGTTTATTTTTTTTTTCTTTTTTATATTTAGTTTATTTTTTTTTATATTTAGTTTGTCATATATTTTTACTTAAAAAAAAAAAAAAAAAATTATTTAGTTTAAGTGAATAACTTCTTTTTTCTGTTTATTATTACTATTTTATTTGTATTATTATTTTTCTTCTTTTTTTTTCTTCTCAACTTTTGTATTCCTTTATCAGCAGTTTTTGTCTTTAAATATTTATTCAATTTATATAACAATTTGTAATTGTTATTTTATATATGTATATCAACCTCCGGCAGACGGTTTACCGTTGCCGTAGAATACTTTTTTCATTTTTATGTTTCTATTATATTTTTCTTTTTCAAATAACGTCTTATTATTAATTATTATTATTTATTATTATTGGCCATTGAACAGTCGGGCGATCTGTCCGATAGACAGTATGGCTTTAGGCGAGGTCGGTCTACAATCGGGGCTGTAGAAAAAGTGGTGATAACTGTCCACACGGCACAGCAGGGTAACCACTACTCTAGAAGAGTTGTGCTACTTGCGACACTGGATGTTCGCAATGCATTTAACTCGGCGAGGTGGACCGATATGCTGGCAGCGCTGGCTATAGATTTTCGAATACCGAAGTACCTTCTCCGCATGGTAGAGAGCTATCTGTGGGACAGGCAGCTGAGGTATGAATCTACGGACGGAACCCGGTGTAAAGAGATCACAGGAGGGGTGGCTCAAGGATCTATCCTGGGCCCCGATCTGTGGAATATATTTTACGATGGCATTCTGCGACTGGAAATACCGGATAGTGCATTCCTGGTGGGTACGCGGATGATGTTGCTGCTGTGGTTGTCGCACGGGATACCTAAGACTCCCAGATAAGGTTGAGCCAAGTAATGAGACGGGCGAGCACTTGGTTAGAGGAGCGTGGCCTGAACTTGGCGATGGAGAAAACGGAAATAGTTCTGCTTACCAGAAGGCACATTCCCACGAGTATACAGATACGTGTGGGGGACGAGGTAGTCGTAACGAAGAGCGCTGTCAAGTATCTTGGCACAGGCTTGGACACTAAACTCTCGTTCTGGGAACATATAAGGCACTCCTCAGAGAAAGCCGCAAAAGTGACATCGACGTTGAGCAGACTGATGGCAAATTTAGGGGGCCAAATTTGCGACTTCTGATGTCAGTCACAAATGCTATACTTTTGTATGGGTGCGAAGTTTGGGCTGACGCGCTTAAGCAAGAAAAATACCGGAAGCAGATGGCATCGGTACAAAGAAGAGGTGCTCTAAGAATCGCTTGTTCTTACCGGACGGTCTCAGAGCCGGCAGCTCTGGTGGTGGCTGGAGTGACCCCAATCGACCTGATGGCTCAGGAGCGGAAGATGGGACATGACCTGAGGAAAGAACTCGGTGGCAATGAGGCGAGAGCAACAGCCAGGGATTATACCATTCGGCCCTGGCAGGAACGGTGGCGTACGGACAGCCGAGGAAGGTGGACAGCGAAGCTGATTGCAAGCCCAACTGATTGGGCGGAAAGAGGGCATGGCGAGGTAAACTACTACCTTACCCAGTTCCTTACGGGACATGGGTATTTTACCTCGTATCTTTATAGGATGGGGAAGGTGGGTGATCCGTCATGTCTTTTCGGGGATTCAGCTCTCGATGACGCCCACCACACTTTCTTCGAATGCGAAAGATGGGCCGTTGAGAGAAACGGTCTGGAACAGGAGTTAGGCCGTTTGACACCCGAGTCCATCGTGGAGTCCATGCTGTCCTGCAGGGACTTTTGGGTGAAGGTAGCGTCTTTCGTCGAGATGGTCCTGCGGCGGAAGAAACAGGAGCTAGACCAACGCCTACAACCGTTGGCATGAAGTAGTACCGAAGGAGAAGGAGCCTGAAAGGGCTTAATACGAGGCACCACCCTGATGTAATGCGATAAGTGGTCCCAGGGTGGGTTTCAATGCCTGTAAGGAGGAGTTTGGGTTTTTTAGTGGGTGAGAGTCCCACATATCTGGGAACATTACCCCCAGATGTGCATAACGCATTTTCCATTTCCCCCCCCCCCCCAAAAATTATTATTATTATTATTATTATCTTAGTGGCTGTAGTTATATGAAAGTGGCCATAGCTAAATCTTATATCAAGTTTGAGAATACTGCGCGTTTTCTTTATTGAGTTTTTCATACACGACAATGCTAAAATCCTTTCTTTTCTTTTTTAACTATTTTTGCTAAAAACATTGTTTTCACAATCAGCACATCTCAAAACATGTATTTCCGGAATAACATATTTCGAAAATGGGACTTCTCCCTTTTTATTGGACAAAATACAGCTCTCTAGCAGAAATGTAGAGGATTTTTGGAATTATTTATGTAATGAATTTACTTGATTGCAATGTAATGATAATGCGTGGTGATGGAATAAGAACCTAGGTAAGTTTATTATATTGGTTTGAGAGAGGACGTGCTACAAGAACAGGCATTCGTAATCAGGAACGTCTGGTACACATTGGGAAACGAACCTGATAAATGGTAATTTAAATAGAGCACTGAGTGACGGAGGGGTATATAAATCTGTAGTGGGGCATAGGTGTGTGGTAGGGGTGATAGGTGTGTATAGTGGCTACTCAGAAGTAAACTACTTTGGTCAACGAGACATTCATCTCCACACGCACTGACGCACAAGCCACTTATCTGGCCCATACACACGTGCCCCGCTCACTTCTATCGATAATTCATTGTAATCTATTTTATACATTATTTATTTATAATAAGACATTTTCCATTGCAATAATACATAATAATATATATTTATTTGTTTTCTGGAATTCTTCACTAAAAATCAGCCACCGCTAACCATAATTTATTCCACACATTCGATTTTAATCCACCACAAATCCTTTTCAAAGATTCTGTAAAGTCGCACTTCCGGTAAATCGATTTTCTTTAAATTTGGAATTCTAGCAATGCTTCTGTGAATTAATATTATGTGGGTAGTAAAATTGAAGAGGTACTTTAGAGGAAAACGTAACGCCACTGTTCCCCCAGAACCTGCAAAATATCAATTTTCCGGAGATAATGATTTAGAAAATGGTATTTCTGTGTGTAGACAGAAGAAAAAGAGTTTAAAGAAAATCGTTAGAGCCGTTTTTAAAAAAAAATAAAATTTGACACGATTACAATACTTCCTCTTACTAGGAGTAAGAAAGTAATATATACAGGACTGATTTCGCGTCCGGGATTGTTCTCACGTCCCCCCCTGGATATCCATCTAACCGAACAACATCGGTTCGCCAGCGCAGCCTAAAATTTCATACTGGGCCGCGGGACCTAGAACGACTGATTAGCCAAAGTCATGGCGTAGGAAAAACAAAAATAAAGTTTTAGAAAAAATCACGAATAACTGCAAAAAAAAAGCATTACTGAGTCACACTTCTGGTGGATGAATTTGGACCGAAATCTTCATGTCTGATGGTGGAAGTACTTAAACGGAATACCAAGTTTGAACTTCCACCGACTTCTGGTTTTTGAGTTATGTTGTTAGCATACACACACACAGAGACTATTTTCTAAACACCAATTTTTCGGGCTCAGAGAGATACCTCAAATCAGTGTATTTCCATTGAAAACTCATATTGAAAATTTGATACAACTACAATTGTCTTCAATCACAATTTCTGCTTTATTTTAACTGCTCTAATAGCAGTTAAAATAAAGCAGAAATAATAAACTAAATTCAATTTGAGGTGAATGACAAAAACAGCTATAACTCTAAATTCTATATCAGAAAATAAAAACTAAAAACAATGATAATTGCAGCTGAGAAGTAACCACTTGGCAAAATATAATAACCACAACACGTAATAAGGTAAGTCAAGTTATTCCTTTTGTAGAATAACAAAAATTCAAATAATTTCAATGTATTTTGTTATCCAGCATTGCGGTGCCATCCTTATGTACCCAATTTCAATTAAGGAATGCAAATATAAAACCAATGGAACAAGTGTGGTGTGTAACAGAAACAATACGTTGATGTAAATTCTCTACACGAAATTAATAAATCTGCTCTGACGATGTATGAAAATCCAAAACCGGTCAGGAATATGAGAAGTATGCATCTACGACGGATCAAATACCAAATGCCAAATGATATATTCAATATTTTAGAATTTAACTAACAATCCTTGAAACATTCTATGATAAATAACTACAATATAAATAAAATTCATCAGGAGACCAATATCGCCCTTACGTTTGCACTAAAATTATTATATTTAAAAATATATACTCCAGAGCCATTTTTACTTTGCTAAGAGAAAATACTAAAATCGTGTCAACTTTTCGAAATTGGTTTTCAAAACGGCTTCAACATTTTTCTTAAATTAGGCGCCTCTCTCCTTTCATTAGTCCTGAGCCTGCTGTTGGTGTGTCTTTAGGCACATGCCTGTCAAGCTTCCGGTCGTGGCTAGTTTCACAGCAATCATCTTTATGGATATCACTGGCTTGTTGGCAGTCTAAGATGCTCATCGGGAGGGTCCTGGAAGAGCTATTTTTTTGTTTTTTTTGTTTTTTGTTTTTGGGCAATGAACCCGTGGGGTTATTATGCCCTTTACTGTTCCTTGGGTTAATACGCCAGTTTCCTACTCTACTTGCAGTTTCCACTATCACACTTGCCACGTACACATACATTCACACAGAATAAATACGTTCATACTTATGCGGTCATCCAGAATAAATAGATTCACTCATAATAAATACATGTATTCATAATAAATACATTCATTCATAATAAAACATTCAGGATAGAATACAGTCATATATTTAAAAGAACTTCTTTGGTTATATATTACTATATAGCTTGAAATGGGCATTGCCCGTATAATTAAATAAATAAATAAATAAAATACGTACATACATACATATATATATATATATATATATATACTGATTGATAGTATCTATTTATTTGGCTTCTGTTACTATATACAATTAAATAAATTAATTTCCTTTAAAAATTTTATTATATCGTCGATTTTATTCTGGTCATTTGTCAAGGCCTCTTTTAGTGTACCGGGAATATTATTTAGTTGTCTAATATGGCGATATACTGGGCATTCCACAATTATATGCTGCACGGTTAAAGCTACATTGCATGCCGTACATGTTGGAGGGTTCTCTCTACACATGAGGTAGCCATGGGTTACCCGGGTGTGGCCGATCCTCAGGCGCGCAACTACCACTTCTTCTCTGCGGTTACCCCGCGATGAGGATTCCCACGCTCCCACAGTTTCTTTGATGCTCCTTAATTTATTATTTGTCACTAATGACCACTCACTCTGCCAACTTTGTTTTATAGACCTTTTAATTTGCTTCACGACATCGATTGGCATGTTCCTTTCCATGGTTACTGTCATATTGGCAGCCTCTCTCGCTGCTCGGTCAGCATCGGTGTTTCCGGAAATTCCCGAGTGTCCGGGTACCCAAACAAATGTAACATATGTTCCTTCTTTATCCATGTTGTAGAGCAAGGTGTGAATGTCCTGGATAATCTGATGTTTCGAATACATGTGCTTTAAGGACAATAAAGCGCTCATTGAATCAGAGCACACGACAACTCTACCCCGGATACCTTCTACTGCACTTAGGCCCATGTAGAGAGCATAGAGTTCAGCTACATATATGCTACTTGTAGCAGGTAACCCGAACTTATATCTCCTATTTTCAATTACTACTGCGGCACCACAACCCTGGAGGTCTTTCGATCCATCCGTGTATATTATTTTTAAAGGGTTAATGCGAGCGATCATTTCTAAGAAATATTGTGTCAACACACTTCCCGGATTTTCATTTCTTGGGTATTTTAACAAGGAAGAGCTATTAGTGAGATGTTGCTGCGGGTTTCATGGACCTTTCTCAGGCATCTGGTTGGATCCCTTATTGGGCATTGTGGCAAACAGGAAGAAACACCCATCCAACTCATGTCAGATGGTTTGAGTTGGGAGGTAATTATTCAGGATCTTTGGTCGGACAGGATGTCTGTAGATGTCTGTTATTGCCCTTTAAGGTTGTGGTCCGATTTGTTCGGAGTGTGGTGAATCATAGCTAGGTTAGATTCGGATCAGAATTTTTATTGTAGGTATCTATTGTTAATTCAAATCCATAGGGCTCGGATTAATTATGATGTACGTGTAGAAACACATTGGAAAATTAGAATTAAAACCAAATTATAGAAACTACCAAAAATTCAAAATCAGAGCACACTCCAGGCCACCGTAACTAGCGCATAGCGCCAAAACCGGTGCCTATGGTCACTTAGACTTGCCTACATAGTAGGCAATTTACCATCTTTGCTACATGCAGGCGGACCTCTACATATCCCTCTAGTCCTTTGCATTACCGCTACTTCGCGAGCAAACTCAACAAAGTCTTTAAAGTTTATAGCACTTTTCATCGACTCCTTGCAACCTCCCGGCCAGTTCTTTTCAGCTTGAATTCCATATGGATTCTTGCCTCATCGAGGAGAGGACATCGGAAGAGAACGTGATGCACTGTGTCCCGTTCACCGCATTCGCAATTCGGGTAATCTTTCAAACCCAGCTAATGGAGCTTAGAATTGAACTCCCCGTGGCCCGTGAAATATTACGTTACGGTTTGGGATAGCTCCAGCCATCGAATCGACAGTCTGTGATGCAAGTTCGGGAAGAACTCATTTGTGGTTCTCCCTTTCTCTGTTTCATCCCACCGTCTTTGCCACTTCCCAATCTCGTACTCTCGGATCTTTTTCTTTGCATGACTAGACAGTTCCTCACCATCAAGGACAATAATTTTTCCCCTTTTTTATACTTATAGGTAAGGGCCCTCATCTCTACGAGGAGATCAAGCGGCAACACACCAGCGACCACCGGTAAGGAGACCGTAGATGATGTCGTAGAGGCCCTTGTTACAGAGCACAAAATGGCTCTTTGCTTCATAATAGAGTGCCGCTGTACGATTGCATGTCCAGCTTGTCAGCCCAACAGGCAGCCGCGTAAGTTGCAACATTCTCTATTATGCCCCTATAGATGGTTAAGGCCACGCCAGTCTTCAGCCCCCACTCACCACGGGCTACTTTTTTTATTCCCTGGCACAAGTTGAGACATCTGGAGGCAACCCACTGAATATGGGGCTTAAAAGAAAGCTTCCAATCCAGCAGTATGCCCAGTACTCAAACTGGGTTATGTGGACTCTTCTGTGATTGTCCACCTTATTCCAGGGAGGACGACTGGGATGAAGCTTGCCTTTCATTAGCATCACTTTGGACTACTCGAACGAAATCTGCAGCTTCTCCCCCTGACACCAATTCTTTATCCGTGTTACTACAGCGCTAGCACGCTCCTCTAACTCCCGATGAGATTCTCCATGGACAACTATTGCAAGGTCATCAGCGTATGCAACCGAATCATAGTCCATGTTCTCAATATGCTCGAACAATTCATCCATAACTAGGTTCCACAGAAACAGGCCCACCACAGAGCCCTGCAGACATCCTTTAATTATTGACCTTGAAACCAGGGCTTACCTCGGCTACTGGGCGGGGTCCCAGGTGTACGTATGCAGGCCAGCTGCGATTAAGGGTATTTTCCCAAATAAGCAGTCCCGGACCAGAAGTGGCAGCATTAGCAGGGGTGGGCGCTAGAACACTGGCAGGTTCAAGTGCAATAAAATACCACAAAACCCGATGATGATGCTGTGAAATGGCGATTATTATTATTATTATTATTATTATTACCAACCTCGGGTGGGCTATATCCCGGGACTGCAGCCAACAGAGGCTTATTGTGCCATCCCCGATAGAGGCTTAAGGAGGGAGGGTTTGTCTTATAGTTCCTAGTAGACAAACCCTCCCTCCTTAAGAAGTTTGAGGGCCTTCACCACCAGGTCATTTTGAGCTACTATCTCCTCAGGTCGCAACGTACCAAAGGTTTCATACCTCAATTTAATTATTGCAACGCAATCAAACAACAGGTGGGAGGCCGTTTCCTCCTCTTCCTGACATAATCTGCACAAGGGTTCCGCTCGAATGAGCCCTACCTTGTACAGATGTTTCCTGAACCTACCATGACCCGTAAATAGTCCCGTCACCAGAGAGATCTGGCTCCTACTCAGACTAAGAGTCATTTGGGTCCTTCGTTTACACAGTCCTGGCATCATCCTTTTACTGTGTATAACACCCGGGCTCCCCCTCCAGAGCTCTTCATGCTTACGCGACACCACTCTCTAATCGCTGCACGAATCGCTCCGCCAGTTATCCCCAGGACCGGCTCTGGACCAATGAACGGAGTGCTTGCCCTGTTCCTCTTCCTGACATAATCTGCACAAGGGTTCAGCTCGAATGAGCCCTACCTTGTACAGATGTTTCCTGAACCTACCATCACCCGTAAATAGTCCCGTCACCAGAGAGATCTGGCTCCTACTCAGACTAAGAGTCATTTGGGTCCTTCGTTTACACAGACCTGGCATCAACCTTTGACTGCATATAACACCCGGGTCCCCCTCCAGAGCTCTTCATGCTTATTGCGACACCACTCTCTAATCGCTGCACGAATTGCTCCGCCAGTTATCCCCAGGACCGGCTCTGGACCAATGAACGGAGTGTTAGCCCCGTTCCTGGCCAGTTGATCAGCTGTCTCATTACCCTCAATCCCTGCATGTCCAGGCATCCATAGCAGCTGTACACAAGTTGTCCATAGCAGCTGGTACCTTGTTGTGCCTGGAGAGTCTCACCAATGCCTCACGACATTCTTTCACTAGGGATGAGGTAGTTCTGTAAGCCACTAGGGCTTTCAGTGCGGCCTGACTGTCCGAGCAAATGCGTATGACCTTGCCCCTTGGGGCTCTACGCAGGTTCTCCTCGGCACAGACCTTAATGGCAAACACTTCAGCCTGGAATATAGTGGAATACCTGCCCAAAGGCCTCTCAATGAGTACCTCTGGGCTCATTCCGTATGCTCCTGCTCCAGCCCCACACTCCATCCTAGAACCATCTGTGAACCACAGAGGTCCTGTCCGGTAGCGTTTTTCCCACCCCTTGGACCATTCCGCCCTAGAACCTAGGAACACCCGAAATGGAACCTCGAAGTTGTATGTTGGACAGATGCTATCCTGGGCCATGTCTGTCACAGGGCCTGGGTTGACCTTTAGCAATATGTCCAGATGTTTGGCTAAGGAGCCACACTGTCTCCAAAGACCATTGTTGCGCAATCTATGTGCACTGGCCCTCGCCTCCACCTGCACTAACAAGTGCAGCGGTGTCAAGCCCAGCAGCACCTCCAGCGCAGCTGTCGGAGCACTTTTAAAAGCGCCCGTAATAAGGAGGCACGCCAGCCTCTGTACTCCACTGAGGCACCTCTTGGCTGTCTCCTGCTCCGTTTTAGGCCACCATACCACCGCGCCATAAGTTATGACCGGTATGATGGCCCAAGTGTATATCCAATGGGTCATCCTTGGAGTTAACCCCCATGACTTCCCACAGGCCCGTGTAGCACAGCATAGCGACTTCTTAGCTTTCTGCACTATGTATTCTAGATGTGCGTTCCATGTGAGTTTAGAATCCAGGATAACCCCCAGATACTTTACTCTATCTGTCACATCCAGTATTCTCTCGAAGAAGGACAGTGACTTATATACTTTAATGTCCCCCCTCCTAGTAAATGGTACGAGAGTGGTCTTCTGTGGATTTACCCCAAGGTCCACTCTGCTGCACCATCGTTCTAAGCGCCTAAGCACCTCTTGTAGGACTTAGGGTCCGACTATGGGTCCGTGCTTGCCAACTGCTACCACCACTATATCATCGGCGTAGCCCAGCACGGAACATCCAGTGCCACTAAGCTCCTCCACAGTGGCAGTGCCAGTTCGTCCACAACCATGCACCACAGAAGCGGGGAAAGAACCCCCCTGCGGGCAGCCCCTTGTGGGCGTAATCTCTAGCGAAGCTTCACATAGGCTTGCTACAATCCTCCGCGTTTTAAGCACACTGTCAATCCATTTAACAATGGGTCTACCAACACCGCGCCTCTCTAACGCGTGAGTAATTAAGCAGAAGGTCGTGTTGCTGAACGCCCCCTCAATGTCCAAAAACACGCCCGCCGCTGTTTCCCTGCCATGTACCGATACCTCCAATTCCCCAACAAGAGAGTGGAGGGCTGACTCACAGGATTTCCCTGACTGTTAGGCATGCTGTGTAGGGTGCAGAGGATACTGCCTCAGCACCACCTCCCTAATCTGCAAGTCTACATAAATGAAGAAAGACTGATCGGTCTATATGCCTTAGCCTGGGAATGCGTTCTCTGCCCAGGCTTCGGTATAAAGATAACTCTTACAGACCTCCACGCTCTAGGAACGTGGCTGAGAGCCAAGCATGCCCTCATCAGTCTGCATAAGATAGGAGTAAGAGTTTCCCCGCCCCTCTGCAGTAGAGCAGGGAAGATTCCGTCAGGCCCAGGTGACTTATATGGCTTAAAGTGGTTAACAGCCCACTTAAGCTTATTGTGCGTGACGCAGCTTTTGGCCACAGACCAGTCCTCCCTGGAACCCCGCCGAAGGCCGAGTTCCCCCAAGTTCTCGTCTGCCCTTCTCACTGGCGCCAACCGTGAGTCCGGAAAGTGTGTCTGGATCAACAGTTCCAGAGTGTCTCTTTCCGACTCAGTAAAGTCACCATCTGGTTTCCTGATAGTTCCGATTGGATTAACCGGCACCTTAGATAATATCTTGTGGAGTTTGGCCCCTTCTGAGGTCGTTTCGACCTCCTCACATAGCCTCCTCCACGAGTCCCTTTTGGCTTTCCGAATGGCCATGTTGTAAGAGGTGAGGGCTCTGCGGTACTCCTCCCATGAGTCTCTCCTCTTTGCTGCATTAAACAATTTCCTAGTCTTAGCACGGAGGTTGGTCAGCTGATTATTCCACCAGCTGACCTTTCTTGAGGATGACCTCACCACCTCCGCGCAGTTCTCCTGGTACGCATCAAGGATGACCTTCTGCAGTTGGTCTGCCGCATCCTAATGTCATCCCCAGTTACATAGGTCTGTTTAACTGTTTTGATTTTATGGTCCAGATCCTGTCGATACAAATCCCAGTCCGTACGTCTGGGATTCCTGTAGCTCCACAACTGTCTACAGTCAGAGAGGAGATCAAACCTTATGTACATGTGATCCGAAAGTGAGGGTTCCCTGGACACACGCCAACTTCTTACCAGAAATTAGACGCTATGGTGAGATCAATCACCTCCCTGCGTCGAACATTAAAGAAGGTGGGTTCTTCACCCTCGTTTATCAAGCACAAGTTATTCGCTAAGATAAATTCCAAGAGTGACTTACCTCTCTGATTCGTATCTGTGCTACCCCATACCTCATTATGTGCATTGGCGTCACATCCGATCAGTAGTTCCAGTCCACCATCCTTACAGTAAGTTACCAAATTCTGAAACTCTTCTGGTGGTGGTGGCTCTGTTGAGTCGAATGGAAGATAGGCTGACACACAGACAAAGTCTCTGGATCCTTCCTCCATGTGTAGTCTCACCCTAGCAGCTGTCTGTTAGCAGTTCTGTCCCTCTATCAGAAATCAGTCAGCAGTAAAAAGGTAATATCTTTCCTAACGAACATGCATGTTCTAGGGTTGTCCAGGTTACGATTGTACACAATCTTACCTGCAAGTTCTCCCAGCCCAGCCACTCTTTATGGCGATGTCTTCTCTCAAGAGATAGTTTGATAGCGCTGCCGACGCTCCTTTACTATGATGGAGATTTACCTGCAGTACGATCCATCGTTCTTAAGGTTCGTCTTCCCCTCAGCTATCATCATTCGTTTTAGCAACGACCCTGAACTTCGTTGTGGTGGTTGGTTCCGCAGAGCTGGAAAGCATCAGAGACATTTTCCGTGGTAGCCTGCTTCAGTTTGTGGTCATCGACCGGTTTCGGGCGTTCGCCCATCTTCAGGATGCGTTTTTCAGACAGTGTGCCAACACAGACTCGTACAGAGACTTAGTTTCACACTAACTGAGGTGTATCTTTAAAATACTAAACTCTTAAACTAGGTAAAGTGATGTGGCCAGATGGGTGGGAAAACACGTGTTTGGGTTGTTAAAGGGCAAATTCTTTTCTTACAGTGGACACAACACGTGGGGGCTAATCTTAAAACTCTGTTGTTGGAGGGAGACTTACTTCACAATTAACTAACCAAAATATTAAGAATATACAAAACAAAAAATAAGATCCACAAATAATCTAAATAAAATTAAACAACGATTAAACTAACATTTAAAATTCATTCATTCGTTTAAAATTGAACGATTTTTTATATAATTAAGTTTTTCCAGTTCCAAAGAATTAAGAAATTCCAGTCATTCTTTCACTTTTTCACGCAACCCTCACATCCTCGCAAGCATGTATACCTAATTATGTTATTTTATATAATTAAGTTTTCTATTATGCATCCCACAAACCATATCACATCATCACTCACACACATCATCCAAATACGCACTTGGAAATAGACCCAAATACCAAATACGCAAAACGACATAGACGTAGACAAAATAGTACATTACCTTAACAACATAAACAAGAAAATAAAATTCACATACGAAAAAGAAACGAACAACACCCTCAACTTCTTGGACATGAAACTCACAAGAACCGACCATAAAATAGAGTACGGAATATACAGAAAAGCAACTATATCGGATGCTATCATACCGCACAATTCCAACCACCCCACCCAACACAAACTAGCTGCACTTAGACACCTAACGAACAGACTTAAATACACACCTCTCACACCCGCGAACCACGCACAAGAATTGCAGAAAATCTACAAAATAGCTGAAAACAATGGGTACAATACAAACATCGTTAATAAACTCCTCAAAAACGAACCACACCACCGAAATAGGACTGACAAAGAAACAGCAGATAAATTCGCCACATTCACATATATTGGAAGCCACACGTACAAACTCACAAATTTTTTCAAAAAACTGGGCATTAAGACATCCTTCCGAACAAACAACAAATTAGGCAACAAAATCCGCACTCGTACCGAGTTCACTGACGTGTATGACAGCAGTGGGGTTTACGAGTTGAAATGCCCGGACTGTGACAACATTTACGTGGGGCAGACCGGCAGAAAAATCAAGGAACGATTTGCCGAACACATCAGATCATACAAATACAACAAAGTTGACTCAAATTACGCCAATCACCTAAACACTAACAAAGATAAACCCGATGACATAACGACCACGATGAAACTAATACACTCTGGCCACAAAGGACGACGACTTGACATAGTAGAACAACTCGAAATATATAAACGCAAAACACAAAACTTAATAAATGAACAGACAAAATTTGCTAGTGAACCATTATTCAGAACACTCTTCCCACAATAGCAACAGAAACACAATTACACACGCAACAAATAGTTCTTAAATAGATTTTAAGTTTAGGTTTAGTTTTAAATCTACTACGTATATATAAATTTACTAGTTTATTTAAATTTACTAGTTTAGATATATATAGGAAAAAAAAAAGTGCGTATTTGGATGATGTATGTGAGTGATGATGTGATATGGTTTGTGGGATGCATAATAAAAAACTTAATTATATAAAAAAACATAATTAGGTATACATGCTTGCGAGGATGTGAGGGTTGCGTGAAAAAGTGAAAGAATGACTGGAATTTCTTAATTCTTTGGAACTGGAAAAACTTAATTATATAAAAAATCGTTCAATTTTAAACGAATGAATGAATTTTAAATGTTAGTTTAATCGTTGTTTAATTTCATTTAAATTTATTTTGTGTATCTTATATTCTTTATATTTTGGTTAGTTAATTGTGAAGTAAGTCTCCCTCCAACAACAGAGTTTAAAGATTAGACCCCCGCGTGTTGCGCCCACTGTAAGAAAGAATTTGCCCTTTAACAACCCAAACACGTGTTTTCCCACCCATCTGGCCACATCACTTTACCTAGTTTAAGAGTTTAGTATTGTAAAAATACACCTCAGTTAGTGTGAAACTAAGTTACTCTGTGCGAGTCTATGTTGTCACACTGTCTGAAAAACGCATCCTGAAGATGGGCGAACGCCCGAAACCGGTCGATGACCACTAAATGAAGCAGGCTACCACGGAAAATGTCTCTGATCCTGAACTTCACCATGTTCATCCCGAGAAAAGCCTCGAGATTGGGCTTTCTTTGGAGTTCCAGAGCTTCTTCAGCACTGTCAATTTCCAGGGTTTGTCCCCGGGATTCAGCATTCCTGTTGATGGCTCTCCACTGCCATGTCCAAGTCTACGTTCTGCGAACCAGCTTTTCCAACACCACCGTTGGGGCCTTCTTCCTCAGCAACCCTGCCACCCACACCAACACCTTGGCAATCCTGAGGACTTCTTTGGCAGGATAGACCATCAGAGGATTCGTCGCTGAAGGACTGTGCTTGCACCTGTCCCAGCTATCCCATCGTCTCCTCTTCCTGCGTCAGTTCGAGGGGTAACGAAAGTATCACTCCCAAATCCATCCCCACCACTAGTCTCACCACAGAACCCTGGGGATCTCCACCAGCAGAGGATATTAGTTTGGGTAAGTTCTTCTCTTCTCGCCCATCCTTTCATTCTCTTTCCACAAAAATGGTTGGGTTCATTTTGTTCCCACGAGAAATGGAGGAGATGTACCGTCACCCGTGGCAGAGCCCCGTACCACGAGAAGGTTATAATACAATGGGTTTTCGCCCGGTTCCCCAAGGTGACCGCTACCGCACATATGTTTTACCACCCTGTTCGCATTCACCGCGCATCCCTTCTCGGCTTGGGTGGGGATACCTAAGGGGTTGGGAAGGATCACTAGGATGGGAAGTGGGAGGGGAAGAGCCAGAGAGGTTTAGTCTGGCCCTCGCCACTTCCTCGTCAGCCACCTCCCGAGGGAGGTGCCCAGATCGCACCACGTGGAGGTGAGGTTGACTTAGGGAGTTACAAGCGGACAGAGACCCACAAGGCACTCTGCCCTATCCCCCTTGCGATCCAAATGGCGAGTAAGTGCCGCCATTAAATATGCACTGCCACGTACTGCCTTGTACGGTTTGAGAGAGGACCCCGAAGGCTAGGAGAGAAAACTTTAAACAAATCAAGGGTAGCATGGGCTCTTTGAGCTGTGGTAAAGGCAGCCATGCTACGGGACGGAGCCCCGATATCAAAGTCCAGGTCCTCCAGTTTGGGGGTTGAGCGTGGGGTTAACCCCCCCCCTTATAAAACAAATACAGTTCAGAAACCCAAAGACAATAACACACCGGATTATATTAAAGGAAAACTAAACGGAACTCGGATTTGACTATTGCGACCTGGAATGTAAGGACGATGCTCCAACCTGGGAAGATGGTGGAGGTGGCTGAGCAGGTATTAAGATATAATATAGACGCAGTAGCCCTGCAGGAAAAGTGATGGGATGTGCAGGGAGGATTGCCATAATATTGTCAGGGAAACCAAGGCCCACCCCGGGCTGTAGAGCTACGCTGTAAGTAAGTAAGTATTGGCCTTGAAATCTCGCCGCTTGAGTCACTAGCACCGCCATCCCTTGTGTGAGGTAGCTTTGAATCAATTTCAGAAGATTTGGCGGACAATCTCTTCTTCTGAGTAACTCCAATACAGTCGGCCACCAGACGTTTACAAAGGCCCCAGCGAAGTCCAGGAATACTGAGGACGTATTTGTGCCCACTGCCACGCACCAATTCCAGGATTTTCGATATCGTATCTTCCGGATACAAAACCATACTGGCTGGAATCGAAAATGATAAAGCTTTTCAATCTCATTATAATCAGTTTCTCCAGTAGTTTCCCAAAAGCGGGTAGGAGTTGTATCAATCGATACGACTTTGCATCATCGATGAAATTTATACAATACTTTGGCAAGCCCTGCTTTCCATTGACTGGGAAAATATCCCAGTCTCAGGTATCCATTAAAAAAGTCAAGCAGGTAATGGCTTAGAACGTCCTCATTTTTCCGGGCAATTTCACCATTTATCATATCCATTCCTGGAGCCTTTTTATTATTGATTTCACCAATAACAAACGTCACATCATAAATATCAAACTCGGTTATGGATTCATCCAGAGCAGGTGACTATAAGCTGCTTCGCGACGACTTATTCGCAAATACGTGTCGTCCAGAAGGTTATCCTGAGGGAGGAGTACTTTCAGTAAGTGCTGAGTTGGCTCTTTCCAAGACCCAGCACCCGATACTCCGTCTATATTTATACTTGCTAGTATCAGGTCTGTCTTCATTTTATTTGACTGCACCTTGAACACAATATCCCAAGGATCTATATTGCCTTCTGATTCCACGAACTCCCGCCAGCTTGAGGTCTTGGCCTGAGACATCATCTTTTTATATACCCGTTACTCATCTGAATATCTTTGACGGGATTCCTCATTCTGTTCCCGTTGGTATCGTCTTCGCCTCCTGGCTACTTCTTTTGGCTGCTGTTAGCTCCCGTGCCCACCAAGGAACACGGCGCTTGCGACTAGTGGGCATTTTCTTTAACGCCTCCCCACTCACGCCTGCTATTGCCTCAGTCAGCTTCGTGACCGCCATATCGACACCAGCGATGGTATCCCCTTGTACATGTATGGTGTCGATACTGCGCTGGAGCAGAATGTTGTATTTTTCCTAATCAGCATATTTGACTGAGTATCTTTCTAGACCCTCGTAGGTGGGACATGGCTTGGTGTCCCAGGCAACTTCGAAAAGTATCGCCCTGTGATCACCAGTCATCCGTCTACCACCTTCCAACCATGCACCCTGTCAACAACAGAAGCGTAAACAAGGTTACATCCAACGTCCTGACCATGCGGTCAGATAATCAGCCAGAATCAACAGTGTTGCCCCAGAAAGAAAAAAGACATCGTACATACTCCCTAAGTTATGACATTACAAAAATTATAGGAAATATAGAAATAGACAACCGAAAGATATAAAATATTTACAAACTACAAAGCTTGAGTTCAAAATTTAATAGTAATTATTCTGTAAATGGACACAGTTTATTAATTAGCTTTTTGATAAGTCCATTCTGTCTTAAAGTCACCACTCTCACTTTACCGGATGTATCTGTACGATGAGTCCATTAAGCCAATGTAGCGATGGTGCATCTTCTTTAAATAGCACTAGTCTTCCTGGGGATAAATTGTTTTGCTTAGTACATTATTTGGAACGTTGTTGAATGGAATGTAGATAGCAGACCATATACGCCACATTGTTTGCGAGAGTTTCTGTATCTGTTGCCACCGCTACAACCTGTTAACAGAAACACTGTTATAATCATAATCAGGAAAGAACACAGATTCTCTCCGATGAGAAAATTAGCAGGCGAAAGGTACGAAAATTCATCAGTAATATCGTTTAGGGCTACCAACAGTCTGCAGTTTAAGCAGCCTCTACTTGATGTAGTAGCGTTGACAGTTCTTCAGTGGTAAAACTTAGGAAATTCTAGCCTTCCCAAATGGAATTTCATCGATTTTACCCAGCTCCGCACAAACCGCCAAAATGTGGCGAGCTAGAGGGGATGAAGTGCCAGCTGAATTTCTCCTTAGCTGCAAATTCTTGAAGCGTATTAGTATTTCGTTTAGAAAGTAAAAATTTCTTTAGCTCCCTTGACTGAAAAAAAAAGACAAAATTAGTTCCATTGTCACTACAAATGTTGCGAAAATTGTATATGCTGTAAAACCATAATTGTACATGTGATGCTTTAAAGGGAAGATCACCGTTACAACTCACACCAGGCCCTCACATACAAACTGAACATCAGGTATGAGTTTGCTGCGTTTTTTCGTACTCAGGGGGTGGGGGCTCAGAACATATATTTCCGAAAAATTAATCATGATGGCAATACTTTCACCTCACTGCAGTATGAGAAAATACACTAAAACATTATTTCAGATAATGGTCAAAATAAACAGAAATAAACCTAGATTGAATAACTATGTCCAACAAAATAAGATGGAGGTTTGTGTAATTCCCATGGATTAAGACTTTTAGTAACAAGACGTTAGATAAGTTGTTATCAGATGACAGGCCGCTACCATGGTTAAAGACTGAGGCCACAAAATAGATAAGAAATCCGGCCTGAAGGTCTTCAGTGCTGCTGCTAGTTTAGCGGGGAGTAATTTATTGGCTACAAACACCAGGACCTGGTCTATCTATTTTCAAACAATGTGGTTATTTCTGGTGTCCCTTTATATATGAAGACAACAAGGGAGGCAATGTCTACGTCATTTTTCTGAAGGGGGGATTGCCGTTGAAACCAGCTGGCCTCCCAAACCTGGTATGGAAGAACAAACGCTAGTAATTATCTGTTTAGAACGCCTGAATCTTAATTACATTCTCAGAATACCGATGTTTCCCGCCGTTCTTGTAACATATCCGCTCTTCTTTCCCATTCCCCGTCGTAGATGTGAAATAGCTCTATACCGTATTTTAGTAATTACCCACAGACTGCCTACAGGAATAAGGCCTACCCACCTGTGTGTTTGAGTACGACATCTCCATTTTCTCGCAGTACATCTCCTTATGCAGTAGCAAAGTTCACATTGCACACTTGTTGACATCATAGACAAATTCCATCTTGCCTCTTACCAGGTAGCTGACATGGTACTTCATTATTTTACTTACCATTCTCTCTCTTTCTAGCCAACACAATGAAATACTCATCCCAACTTTATGCCCAACTACTGAATTTAATTTACCCAACACAGGGAGTCTATTGTGTTTTTCACTTTCCTTATTCAACATGTTCACTCAAACCCAATTGTTTTTATTTCAATTTCAGAAATTACACAAATATTTTGTTTTATTCTTGTTAATTATTCATAAAATAATCAAATCTAATGTGAACTTCAGACTTTCTTCGCTTTCCTTAACTTTCAATTCAGACTCCTCTCAGACTAGAATTTTCAGAAAAGATTCAAAGTGCATTAATATTGGATCCTGCTCTAAGAGTCAAATGTAACGACCAAAATAGAGAAGTGCACTCCCTATCTGAAAGAGAAATTCTTGGACAAGTTCTTGAAGAGAGCGAGATTTTGTTGTGAGAGCTGTTTGGTATGGTGCGAGACAAGTGATCCCTAAGTTGACCTTCGCATTGCTAATGGATTTGGGAATCGACTGCAGGGATCTACCAACTTTGGCTCCTTTGGGATTCTGCAACCACCATCTATACACACATAAACCTGTCAATCAGTTGTATCTCTGTAAAGGTGACGCTCCACTTTATATTTTTCCTTTCGATTTTTCGAGTTATTTATGATTTCTTTTATTTTGATCTCTATTTGCTGCTCATTTATTTTTTTGGATATTTCTCTATTTATTAATTTATTTTTAATAAGCTAAGCATTTACGTTTTCTACATCTATATTTTTCTATATTTCTCATTTATTTACGTTTGTAAATACAAAATAAAGTTGTTTTTCTCTGCTGTGAAGCTGATTGAATCGAATTGTAGTTGTGAATATTGTAAAGCTAAGCTTACCTAGGGTAGTATCGCCATTCGGTGGATTAGGGGCTAGGGTCGGGCAAAACATGTGAACAGGCGTACCAGGCTCACACAGATCTCATTTAATTAATTATAAGTATATGGTAAAACATAAAGAAGAATGCTACTCAAATAACAAATAAAAAAATACTGAACTGTTTGAAGTGAAAAATACTTAAGCAAAGAAGAATACAACTCAAAGAAATTGTTCACCTATTAAACAATGACAGAATGGGTCCCAGCGCATTGCGGAGTGGCTGGAAATGAGATAGACGATCAGTTGGCTAAAAAGGGCTGTTCCTTGAACCAACCGGTTATACCTGTGTTGCTAAGGACTGCCAAGGCAGAAATCCGCGCATGTTTGCCAATAGGGTGAAATATGTCGATGTATTTGGAGGGTAAGCGCTACGGCTGCTTATTGAAGGACAGTATTCCACATTCTTTGCCACGCCCTGTGTTTGTGACTAACTTTACAACCCTGACAGGCCACGATTACCTGCCTTGCCATTTATTTAGGCTAGGAATATTAATCGAAATGACATGTCCTCTTTGCGAGGAGGAGGCTTTTGACGCCACTCATTAAAGAATTGTCTAAATTGGGTGAACGTAAAGAAAACTTAAATTATATGGAAGCCTCTACAAGATATTGGTCTGCCCGAAATTTATTCGCTGACAAGCAAATAGTATCCGGCGTAGGATGAAAAAAAACCTATTAAATATATTTCTCTTACGAATAAGTTATAGACACAAATACAGACTACGGAGTTAGTAGAGTGTTCGGGCTAATGTTAATTTTTACCGCGGTGGTTAAATGTTTTTCACAAAAATCTTCGCCGATAATGATGATAAGGGGGGCTTTCCACCCCACCACAAACGTCTCACGGTACCTGTATCGTGTTCAGCGTGTTTTCCTTCTTGAATATATAGAATCGCTCGGTAAGCCAGATGTGCTGATAATTTTTAGCAGCTAGCTGTCTACCAGAAGTCAGTACCATTAGAAGTCAGAAACTCCACCTTCTCTGATAGAGTACGGACGCTCGGTCTCGCTAGGACTCACAGCCCTTCCAACTCGTCATCCTGTCCTCATCTTCACTCCCCCTGTCCTGGGGGTCCCCCCAGCAACTACCGATCGCTTTCGTCAGTCTCCCCCAAGTTTATCACTCTATTTTTATTATAATTACAATTATTGTAAAATGACATCGTCAGCAGTATTAATTCCTTCTTCCACATATAACCTCGTATCAGTATGTATCGGCAGTTTCTGAAGAGGATCATCCTCAGGTACGAGTTTCCTAATAATTACCTATAATGATTCCCTCAGATCAGCAGTAAACTCGCCATCTTCTTTCCGAACTGTAGCATGTACTTGGATGTAAGTTTCCAGCCGCCGCTTTATATATAAAATTCCAAGGATTATTTGCAGTGGTAGCATCACAAAAAGCTTTCCAAGAATCAAATTTTGCATCTTTTATTTTCAGCTGGTAACGACGCTTCAGATCAAGATATAATTTTTTCCTTGTTTCATGAAGAACTTCATTATGATATAGTATAATATGATAACTTCAAGGCTGATACAAGCGCCTTGAAGCGTTGACTTGATTGCGCAAAATATTAAGATCTTCACTCCACCAGCTCACAGATTTCGGAACATGTCTCTTTCTTCTGCGAATTATCGAAATTGAGTTTATGCAAGAAGTTATAATGTTTGTAAAAAATAGTTCCACATCTACTTCAAAGTCGAGGGAATTTTTGAAAACATTTTCCAAAGACTTATCCAAATCAATAGGTTCTAATGCATCATTCTTCGCCTCCAGAAAATTACAAAATTGTTTATAAATTTGATTATTGAATTCATCCCAGTCCGCTTTTTTTGAATAAAAAGTATAATTAGATACACAATGTAAAGCTGCACAAGAATTATTTAAGTTAACTTGAAAAGTCAAAAAACAGTGATCAGAAGAACTTTCTTCGCGTGGGTGGCACCATTCGGTTACGTAAGATAAAAAAGTTGGTGTTGAAGCAGTCAAATCTATGAAACTCGAACCTCTAATGGTCTCGAAAGTTGGTATTTCGCTGGGTTTATTTAGTATTTTTAAGGATCTTGAAGCTAAATACTCCTCTAATATTTGCTGTCCATTCCTATCAGTAAACGACCATTAGAAACTCTTAGCATATTATCGATCTCTACAAAATCCCTTTCAATTCCCATTCAAGAGTGAAAATTCCCAACTACCAGTTCCACCAGAACTTTACTTCATTTGAATTTTGAGAATTCAGTATAGCGTCAATATTTTCATTAATAATTATAATTATAAGCCGCTCTATAAATTTTATAATTTAAAGGAAAGGATGAAATTTTATTTCTACTGTGTAAGGCTCTTGTATTATTGCAACGTCTATTTTGTTAGAATTTATAAAATTTGTAAGTACATGGTGCGCTCTATTGGATCGTCTGAGATTTATTTGAACTATCGAAATTTTAGTTAGTTTGTTTGTTTTGTTTATAGGCCATAATCTATATTACTCTTTTTAATGTTTATTTTGTAAATATAACAAGGGCATGTAGTACTGAGCGCTGCGTGTTTAGTATCCACTTGTTTATCACTGGATGAATACTTGTTGTATTGAATACAATTTAGGCATAAATTTTCTGTTTCTCGGGCAGTACACTCTTTAAGTGAATGTTTCGCGGAGCAAAGTGGACAGGTGAGTGTTCCCTTACACTGTGAAGTGTGTGACCAAATTTATTGCAGTTATAGCAACGACTAATTGTCAAATGATCCACTACAGAACAAACGTTCCAGCCCATTTTAATTCTTCTTTCAATAAACAACTTACGTAAGTTTGCATTTACCTCAATAATTAGAAACCTATTACCTCTTTTATTCTTAAACAAATTTTTAACTTGAATCGTATCACTATCACTAATTATTTCTTCATTTTGTGTTTTTATTACATCTATTGCATTTTCCATTGTGATTTCTTCCGGTATATTACTTACTTTTAGTCTTGGTAGCATTTTGTTTATTTTAGTAGCGTGAAGTTCCTTATTAAAGATTTTATTCACTGCTTCACACAAAGTTTCAACTTCATTTTTGGTTGTACATTCTACCATAACGCCGCCATTAGAAATTCCCTTCATATTTTGAATACCTAATTTTAGTTTACAGGGATCAACCTTTTCTTTTAAAATTTTTTTGTTTCATTGCTAGTTTGTTCTTTATTTGGCTGTATAACCGTCTTAAATGAGACTTTCTTTAACTTATCCACTACCTGTTTACTGATGGTGTTAATACATTGTCCGCATAGGTGACTTTCTGCGCCGAAGTGTTTATTCATTGCCAATAGTTTTCTATTTAATTCACTTATTTGAGCTTCATAACTATTATGCACTCCATTTGAAGTTTGAATAGCTGACAAAATATCTTTTTTTAATTACCACTCACAACTTTAACATTTTTTAATATATTTATAGCACAGTTAAAACTTTGTTCATTATCGTCCGCCATCTTTCGTCTTTGTGTGTATGGATGTGAGTGTGTGCGTGTGTTTGTGTGTGTGTGGATGTGAGTGTGTGTGTATGGATGTGAGTGTGTGCGTGTGTTTGTGTGTGTGTGTGTGTGTGTATGTGAGTGAAAAGAATATCTCAAAAACAAAAGTTGCAGGAAGCTCAAACTTGGAATTCCGTTTAGAAACGAAGACTTCGGGCCCAGAAATGTCCCTTACTGAAGGGCTTTTTTCACTTCTTTGTGATTCTTCTCGAAAACGGCTCTAACAATTTTCTTTAATCTTGGTATATTAACTACACACACGAGAGGCGAACTTTTATATCTAAATTTCAGACCTTGGATCGAAAGAGACTCGGATCTGGAAAGATGCCACCTTTGCAACTATTCCGCCCAGGAAGATTTGTATTATTTCCTGGAAGAGTGCCCGCCCCCTTTTGGCAGAATTTTGATTGCTTTATTTTAATAAACGTACTCTCTCAAGGGCAGATATAATTTCCTTTTTGTCTGGCCAAGAACATCCTCGTCCTTTGCTCAAATACGCTCGCCACGCCTGGAAGGTTAGATACAGTTGGTTATCTGAATACTGATTATTATTATTGTTAATAATATCACTAATATTATCTTTATAGCCCTATAGATTTCGTGTTTTCTCTCATCTTCTGTTCGCCCTGTTATTCACAAGGTGTGATTTTCAATGTGAAAGTAATGTAACTCTTTTATTTTTATTTTTTTTTAATTTAAGGCGCGTCAACATCTATGGTCATTAGGGCCCGGAGCTTTCTCAGGGCACTGCCGGATTCCGGACAGTGTTCTCTCGTTACAGACAACACGTCCATCACCGGACAGTGAGCTGTAGATGCTCCTAGGAAGAAAAAAATCTAAGGACAGCACAGCTGGACTCGAACCCGGGTCCTCCGCGTGGGAGTCCAGTACGCTAACCACTCAGCTATTCTCTTCCCTAACTCTTTTATTTAATCTACCAGTTCTGTTTTCTGTTTCCCTCTTTTTGCGTTTTTGTCTTTTCTTTCTTTTTGAACTTATTTCGAGCACATTTTACTTTAACTATTCTATGTTTTTAATTTTTTGTTTTACGTACCAGTTAAAATTTGGTAATAATTTTATTTGTATTTTTTTTTTTGGAGTGAACTCTAGCAGGCGGCTGTAAAGCCATTGCTATCTATATTTTATATATTATATCATTGTATTTTTGTATATCTTTCTAAATAAATATTGTTATTATTATTACTACACACACACACACACACATGGAGCTATAACTTTTTTTTTTGAAATATTTCTCCGGGAAAATTTATTTAAGGGGACTTTTGGTGTGGGGTGGGTTATGTTTTCCTCTAATGTGCTATTTTAGTTCTACAATGAGCTATAGAATTCTGTCAACTTAATAATATTAAATTCCCAAAATGCCTAGTTGAAAAAATCGGTTGACCAGATGTGCGATTTTACTGAATAGACTTTTCATTTTTTTGTCCGTTTTTTTATGTTGCGAGAAAATAGATTTTTATTCAATCTCTTGCGTGGATTATATCTTTATAGTACTTTGTAGACTACACACCCCACCTACATAAAATTGAGGACAAAATAGCGAATAGCTACAAACTCCAACTCTAAGTAATGTTTTGTACCTGAAAATTATTAATTCCATGCAGAAATTTTTGTGGGTGTCTAACATAATTTTTATTTTGTCCGGCTAGCATAAACGGCGGATAGTACAAAATGGCAGATCTTGCATTTCCTTTTTCTTTTTCCCCTTATTTTTCAACAATGGAATGAAAATTTAGAATTTTTTCTTCAGAGCTCACATTAATCATATAAAACAGTAAATAATATGATAGATATGACTTGATTTTTTATATTTTTTTAATTTAAAATTTTTATTGCACTATTTGATAATTTATGAAATACCTAGGAAGGTAAAATTAGTAAAAAAATTCTAAACTAGATTTTTTTATGGGAATAAGTGACTATCTAGAAGTCAAGATGTCAAATTTGGGCGTGCGTAGTCAACATGATAATTCAAAATTTCTGATTGGCCTAACATACTCGCCACATTTGACACCTTCACTTCTACACTCTGATTGTTTAATTATTTATAACTAATTATTTCTTTGAAAAAACTAATTCATAATTTTTTTACTAACTTTCACTTCGTAGGTATTTTATAAATTATCTAATAGAGCAAAAAAATTGTTTAATATAATATTTACTGTTTTGTATAATTAATGTGAGCTATAAAGAAAAAATTCAGAATTTTCATTCCATTGTTGAAAAAGATGCAAAAGAGAATTGAACAGAAATGCAATGGTATTTCGCCGCTTATACTGATGGAAAAAATAAAGTTAATGTTAAACAACCACAAAAAGTTTCCTTAGAATTGCAATTTTTAGTTATTCATTATATTGCCCTTAATTTTATGTATGTGGCGCAGTCCGAAAGTATTGAAAGAGTATTATAAAGATAATAATCTAGGCATGAGCTAATTCAATCAAAATCTGGTTTCTCGCAACAACATAAAAAAAGTAATCGAACTAATTTTTAGTGCAATTAAACAAATAAATTATAATAAGAATAAGCGTTATATATTTGTTTAATAAATAATAGGAAAGTAAAAATATATTGAGTGGGCTGTATATAATAGTTGAGAACGGAAAATTATAAATTATATGGGAAAAAAATTGGTATATAAATTAAATTTAGAAATGGATAATAAATAGTATTTGTCCCTTTCATGGCCAAAGCAACTGGATCAAGAAAAAAGGGCACAATTTAATAAATTTATTATCACTTTCAATAAAAGCCAAAGGAATGGCGCTCACCCTAGTTGCCAGTGTTGGAAGACCCATGTGTCCTTGGCACATAGCGGGGAACAGGGGAGAGGACAAATAGGAATAAGGAAATAATTCTTATGTGCCTCCAACTCTTGAGTCTTTACCAATACACTATTACTTGGCTGATGATCGTGGATAATAATTAATAGGGCTTCCAGAAGCTGCACGGCAAGAAATTCAACCGGATGTAACAACCATGTGATTTCGCATTGAAGTGCAGGCCAGGAGAACCGTTGCGAATCAGTCATCAGGACAGCCAGTTTAGCGAGTTACCAAGGAAAACCAAAAGTAATAGACTTGGGTTTTCACGATTAAAGGCAAACCGAACTGGAATGAATTCTATGAACCGAATTACTTTTAATGAGTGCAAACATGACTTAGTCATACGAGTACTGCATTATGACTAACTTGAGAGAAAGGTAATGCATAGGTTACCCCATTTAGGATATAGCCTAATAGATTAATAAAGTATTATGAAATGATGTAAGATCGATCCACCTAATCGATTAGTAAAATTTATCAAGGCAGTACAATGCCCCTCTGAAATAAAATTATTGTACGATGTTGGCGACACATTTAAAGTCATTAAATACCGAACAATATAGAGTTCGAAAAACTAGTGAACACCAAATTTTTTTTTGCGTAAATTATCTGTGAAGTGTATTGGGATTGCGGACAGATAAAAACTAATTCAAGACTTGCTCAATGTCACCTGTAATTGTAAGAACATTTCTTACACTGTAAGAGATTTAGAGCAGCGTAACAAACCAGAGGCGACTAAGGGCTTAACACACTTGTTGCTTATATTTTTGCTGTATATCTGAAGTGAAATAGTTTTATAATTGATCGATGATCGCTCTTTTATATCCTTCGATAACATTCCTTTACTTCTTAAGGGAAGAAATCTTGGCTAAATTTCTCTAAGAGTGTCGTAGGGAATTGTGGTGAGGAACCTACATGTTTCGTCACACTTGTGACGTTTCTATTTGAACAAAGGTGATTAACCTATCCGTATGAAGACTGCAGCAATGTTTAGGTGGAACTGAAAGCGCGTTGAGCTAGAGTTAGTAGGTGAGCTGTTCATAGACCCGGAATAAGCGTCCGATCTCTCGAAGAAAGAAATAAGGACTAAGCCTGGAGAGCATTGCTCCAGATGAAGGCAAAAGCATCACAAAAGAATTTGATACTGAGTTTCTTAAGCATTTTGGTTTTTCAGGAAAATATAATTTTGGACTGATTTTGACACTTTTAAATCCAATTTTAAATTGTTTATCGTGCCTCTGGTTTGCAATATTTCGTATAAACCAGCAAGTTTAATGAATTTGTTTACATTTTTTGTTTGTGATTTTTACTTAAAAAACATAATGTATGTTTTTTAAGTAAAAATGAAGCCCGGGTTGTAACTTTAATTGTGGCTATACAGTGTTTGTTCCTTTTCTTTTGTAGTTTTTTTTGGTAACTAATGTACATTTCTGAAATATGTTATGAAGAAATTTGTGACGATCGGTCAAGAAACATTAATTATGCCAACGTTTCGACAGTGTTTCCTATCTTTATCAAGGCTTTAATATATAGATAGTCGTGAAGATATGGAGAAAGAATTTTTAAACATACACATTTGTTACATCGCAGAAACTTAAAAAAAAAAATTAAAAGTTACTAATTACTCGATTCCAATCATCTTACAAAAAAAAATTATGTAAGATAAGAAACTAGTATTATTTATTATTCAAAGAAGGGAAGGCGAAACCGTACGCTATCCAAAGCCTCCCTGGGCCCATATAGCTACTCCAAAAGAATAACCACTACCGGGTCTGGAACAAAGGTCCTGACCCGGGTTTTACGGATCTAAGTTTTATCCCAGTCCGAACAAATCGGACCAGAACCTTGAAAGGATATAGCTTAAGTTCTTCTACCGATATCCTATTCCCGCCAAAGATCCTGAACCTAATCTCCTCACAGCCCCCAAAAAATGATTTAAGACAAGAAACTAGTAACTTTTAATTTTCTTTTTTTATGTTTCTGTGAGTTAACGGATATGTATGATTAAAAATTCTTTTTCCACATCTTCACGACTATCTATATATAAAAGCATTGATAAAGCAGGAAACTCTGTCGAAACGTTGGCATAATTGAATGTTTCTTTCTTGACCGATCCTCACCAAATTTCTTCATAACATAATTCATCACGGTCAACAAATATTTTTATGTTTATATTTCTGAAATGTTCTATTTTATTTATAGTTTTCCAACAGGTTATGGGCCCAGTAGCTTGAAGTATCGGAATGTAACGCTAAGCTTACCTAGCGTACGCTAGTATAGCTATTAGGTGGATTAGGGGATAGGGCCGGGCAACATAGGTGAAAGGCATCCCAGGCATATAATAACATTTAATTGTACGTACAAAAATAACATAAAGGAAAACTGCTAATCAAATACAAAGAAAATATTAACTAAACTGAAAACAATTAATTAACCTGAACTAACTCAAAAAAAAGAAGAATCCTTCACCTATCAAACAATATCTCTTGATTACTACTACTAAGTCATATTATACACAGTTACAGACTACTTCCTACAGACAAATATAGGAAATTGTGAAAAGACATGGCTTCAGTGAAATATCGGTTGAGGGGGTTGTTATCAACCGATTCGTTAATACCGATGTGATTTTTATTTAAAACATATGTGGTATGCATTGTAACTTTAATTGTAGCTATACAGTGTGTGCTCCTTTTCTTTTGTAGTTTTTTGTAACTAATATATATTTCTGTGAATGTTACTGTTCTATTTTATTTATAGTTTTCCAACGCTATCTAGTATAATTTAAACGTAATATTTCCACCAATTAACTTTTTATAACAGTTCCTTGTTTTCAAAAATGCCAGTTAGATTGGTATTGATTGCAGTAAGAGAAAGGCTTGTGAATGATTCACATCAGAATTTTTTTCTCCATCGTTCGCCGCTTGACTAAATAAAGCAGAATTATTACTAGCCATCACGGGAAACACAGCACAGCCTCCCTCCCCCTACATAGAGTGCGAAGTAAATTACCTTACATGTCAGGTCGGTATGTATGTAGGTATACAGATATACTTGTACAAGAGTGAAAGGAGTGGGGTTAAAGTGAATGAAAATGTATTAATTGGAAATATCTTGATATGAAACAGAATTTTCCGGAAATTTGCTAAGTTGTAATTAAATTTCCTCTTTTGACTTTAATATTTAGATAGTTGCACAACCTGGCGATGATGAAGTATCACATGCACATACATTTATTATATAGTTTACTAATGTATATAAGATTTGTTCTTTAAGATTTATTTTAGAACGAAAATTTCTGAGAAAAAGTGTTCTATTATTAAGAAGATCGATTTCTTCGATATCGTTTAAATTATTAAACATTCAGTTAGTTTAGAAATGCTTGTAGAATTTTATTTATGGCAAGTATTATTAATCGATTGTGGAAAGGAAACAAACTCTAGGCTATCCAAAGCCCCTCGGGCTCAAGTAGCTACCCCACAGAAAAACACAACAAACCGAGCCCAGAACAAAAAACAGATCAGAGCCTAACCCATCGGTGATTCACCGCAGTCCGAACAATTCAGACCATAACCTTAAAGAGAAATAGCCTAAGCTCTTCCACAGACATCCTATTTCGACCAAAGTTCCTGAATCTAATTTTCTCACAATCCAATAAGATGGGGGGGGTTCTACCACAATGCTCAGTAAGGGATCCAACAAATGCCTGAGACAGGTCCGTGAAAGACATAGCAACATCTCACTAGCTCTGCCCGCGCTCTTAATGAGCATCTTAGACTGCCGACAACCACTCAGCTCATCCATAGGGATGAATACTGTAAAAGTATCCATGTCTGGAAGCATGACATTGACTAAAGACATACCAACGGCCGGCTCGGGACCAATGAACGAGAGAGAGGCTCTTAATTTGGCAAACCTATCCACCTCCTCATTCCCGAAAATTCCCAAATGGCCAGATTAGAAGTTAATCCTTCAAGGAAGAAAGCTATTCCAATCTTTTAGAACATTTAGTACCAACCTGGAAGTGAAGGCACACGATCTCAGCGTCTTCAACGCAGCTTGATTGTCCGAGCAGATACAAACACCTTTTAAGTTGGTGTTACATACACTCATCCAAAATACGACAAAGATTAGCGTAAATCTAGCCTGGAAAACAGTAGTTCATTCACCGAGAGATACTGCCTTGTGATCTCCTATCTCAAAAAAGATAGAAAAAAATCTCAGCTTCCGACCTACCATCCATTCTGGAACCGTCAGGAAGTAATAATAAGGTCACACCCCAGACTTACCTAATCTTTCTTATTTATTTATTTCATTTTTTTGAGGGGATGCCAATGCACTGCGGCCTTACGATCTATTGTGCTATACCTAATCTTAACAATCTTCCCTAGATGGGAACCAAATACTATAAGAATGATCGAAAACAAAAGTTTCTATCATTCCAGCAGTAGCCAAAAACAATGGCAAATGAGAGAAAGTAACAAAAAAAATTTGTGTGAAACATCCACACCATTTTCTGCTGCTGCGGTCAAGACATAAATGGACAAATGCTGTGGTTTAGTTTCCCTTAACACCTGTTATGTGCGGAGTTTAAAATAGTAATAATGAATAATGAATAGCAGTCAATGCCTCTGTCAACAACAGGCATTTTTTTTTCCACGCAATGACTTCGGCTATTTAGCCATTCTACGTCGCGCAGCCCAGTACAAATCGGCTATGCTGGCGACTATGTTGTTCGTTTAGTTGAATATCCAAGGGGGCACATGAGTACAATCTCGGACGCGAAGTCCCGCTCCCCTCCCACTTGAAATATAAGATCACAGATTCCTCAGTCCCCCAGTAACCAAAAAACAATTTTTCCTCCCAAAAAAATGTTTCAAATGAAACGGATAGGTTTATTTACATCCTGATGACGGATTTTGACCGGAAATTTTGGTCAGATGTGGTATGGTAGCTAAACGGAAGTTCCAAGCTTAAGCTTCCTGCGAGTGTTCTTTTTTGAGATATTCTGCTCACACATATACCAGACCATTCTAGAAACATTTTTACTTCCTTTTACTTCTCATAAGAGCAAGTATTACGATCGTATCAACTTTTCGAAATTAAATTTCACTGGAAGTAGATGTTTTAAGATCCCTGAATACTAAAAAAAATGATTTTAGCGATTATTTTTTTATATGTATGTATGTATGTGTGAATTAAATATCTCAAAAATGACAATCTCAGAACACTCAACTTCCACATTCCGTTCAAAGTACCACCAACCACCATTCTGGACGAAGGTTTTGGAATCTACCAACCTGGAAGTGCGATTTTCCATTTTTTCAAGATTTTCCTGAAAATACTAATACTAATCTAATGTAATACTAATACTAATACTAATAACAACAGTATTTAGTAAAATTTTTACAATACATTGACATATAACAGATGAAGACATACTCATGGTCGTACGACCGCCTGAAAGATTTTCCTGAAAAGTTTGGTTGGTTCTCCAACGATTTTCTTTAAACTTTGCTTACTGTCTAAACTGTACTTATCACTTTTATTTGAAATATTTTTCCGGAAAACTTAGTTTTGTTGCTTCTTTGGTGGAGATAAAGTGAAGTTTTCCTCTAAAGTACCAGTTCAGTGCAATATAGGGTTGTATCACCGGCATATCACACTTTATTTCTAAAGTGGGGATGCACTTATTATATTAAAGTTCATTAGAAACGCCACTGAAACTCTAAATTTGAAGAAAATCAGTTAACCGAAAGTGAGATGTTACAGAATTGGTTAATGGAAAGCGCTTTTTGGAAGAAGGCTATCATGATTGTTACTTTCTCTTACTCCTTAGTAACAGCAAGTATTGCAATCATGTCAAATTTTATATCGAGTTTTCACCGGAAATATCCGTTTTGAGGTCCCCTGAGTCCAAAAAAGTGATTTTTAGCAAATGGTCTGTGTAGTGTGTGTGTGTATGTGTGTGTGTGTGTGTGTGTGTGTGTGATCAGCATAGCTCAAAAACGAAAAATGGAAAAAAGAAATGAAAAAATCTTCAAACTTGATATTCCGTTGGGTATCATCATGGGATCCGATGGTAAGTTATCTGTTAAAATTCCTCAAGCGGAAGTACCACTTTAGAAGAATTTTTTTTTCACTTTTTTGCAATTTCCTCAAATATGGCTCCAACGATTTGCTTTAAACTTGTTATATCAACTACACTTGTAAACATCTACAACTTTTCTTGAAACATTTCCGGGAAATGCATTTAAGGGCACTTTTGGAGAAGGGGCGGTGTTACGGCTTCCTCTGAAGTGCTATTTCAGTTTACTAGACAATTCTGTCCTCTAAATAATGAGAATTAGATTTAAATATGTTGTTGGAATTAGATTTAAATCGGTTTGAAAAAATCGGATGACCGGAGGTGCGTGACTTTACCACTTTACTAAATGATTTTTCACTTTTTCGCGATTTTCTCAAAAATGGTTCCGACGATTTTCTTGAAACTTCTTATATAAACTAAACATACAATGCTCTACTACTTTTATTTAAAACATTTCTCTGGGAAAATTCATTTAAGGGCACTTTTAGGGGAGGGGTGGTGTAATGTTTTTCTCTTAAGTGCTATCATAGTTGATTATACAATTCTACCATCTAAACAAAATTAATTAGAAATATGTAGGAAGAAATTCCGAGCTTCAAGAAAATTAAACCCGGAAGTGCGTTTTTGCTGAATAGTTTTTTCACTTTTTGCGATTTTTTCCAAAAACATGGACTACTTTCATTAAATTTGGTGTACTAACTATAAAATTGGTCAATCACAATTTTGAAAACTGGAGTGAGAGGAAGCTGTGTGAGGGTATCACACTAGATTTTTCTTTTTTTAAACATGGACAGCTATTGACACAGATATTACTTTTATTGAAACGATTTCCGGTAAACTCTATAGAAATCCGTGACATAACATTTCAAATGTTATTTAGTTTTGTTCATTAGAATTGGCGCTGACATCTGGATTACAATGTAACTATGTTCAAGAGACAACCTGCTAGAATAGACGGAATTTTCAATAAATATTTAATATCTATCATTTCAGTTGTCCTAGAAAATCCTTAAAATCAATTTCCTCGGAAACTTTTTCAAGTAATTATAAACGGAACAGTTTTCAAGAAAATCCCAGAATACTGAAAAACCCACCCGGAAAATTTGCACATTCGGTACACCAATTTTCTGGGTTTCATCAAACTTGGTATATTTTAATATTTAATTCTACTCTATATTACATTTGTAATAGAAAACCATACGTTATTTTGAAACAGCCCTGTAGAAGAAAATTCTCTCCTCAGAAGAGTATGAGGTCACCGCTCATCCATAATAATTCCCTAAATATTAATTTTTCTGATAAACTTAGTGTCTATTAAATATGGTTTGCCTACATCAATATGAAGGAATAGAGAAGATTTCCTGTGGATGAGTTCGCCGAGCAATAGAATAACGAGAAAGGAGATAAAGGAAGGGGAAAGAAAAGGAAGGCAACAACATGGACGACAAGGGGGATAGGTCAGAGTACCTAGTGCGTCTCTGTTCGCTTTAACTCCCAAAGTCAACCCCACCTCCACGCGGTGCGGTCCGGGCGCCTTGCTTGGGAGGTGGCGAACGGGGAAATGACGGAGCGGAGTAAACCCCCTTCGGTTTCCCACTCACCCTCTTCCTATCCAAGGCATCCTGTCATGTCCATTTATAGCTATCCCCACCCAAGCCGAGAAGTGATGCGCGTCGAGGCTGGATGCGTACAGGATGTCTTAACATATGTGCGGTAGCGGTCACCTTGGGGAACCGGGCGACACCCCATTGTAACGTAGCTTTCCTGTGGTAAGAGGCTCTGCCACAGGCGACCGTTTAACTCCTCATCATTCGTGGGACCGACATGAGCGACAAAAACAATAACAAAAAATTGAAAAAAGGGAGCGAGGACAAAGAGTCGCTCAGTTCTCTATCATCAGCAGGTGGTGATCTCCTAGGGTCTAGGGAAGGAACACCAGCTATGACAGATACGACAGGGGGCAACCAGTCCGCCCCGAGTGAAGGGAATAACGGGAGAGCGGTCTCTTCTCTGGCGGACCCCCTCGGGGAAGTGTCCTCAAGGCTTGGAAACATTAAAATCACTCCCTAATGGCTCAGTTGATCCCAGCTGAGGCAGGAGGCGATGCGCAGGGCGGTTGCTGGGGGGAGGGAGTTGATTCCTAATTGTAAGAGGATGCAGCGGGGGAAGGCCTCTTCCAAGCAACCGGTGAGAGCTAGCGTGGCTGGGATTTCGACCGCCCGGAGTAGTGCCGGCGAGGCTGCGGGGAAGGCGGTACACATAGCCGCCTCCTCATATCCTTGCGGACTCCCAAGCGGGTACGGTCGGAGGTGAGCACGCCGAGCGCCGAACCGGACAAGGCTGGGGGGCTGAGGAAAAGGGCAATAGGCCCTGACGAATCGTGCTCCTTCAGGGATGCTCTTAGTTCACACGCATGGCGATCGCTTCCGAGGAGTATACTAGCGACCATCTGACGGAAAGTCAGGCGGAGCGGATCCAGACCGAGATCGTCGTTGTTGGCGAGAGCAGGCTTCAGTTTAGGGGGTCGTCCTGGACAAGCTCCACATCCAGAATGAGGATTTGTAGACGGCGGACTGGAGGTTGATTAATAGAAGAGTGGAGACCTAGGGGCAAACCCTGGTCTTTGATGTGGCTGACCAGAACCAGGAGAGACTGAGGAGATCTGGCTCGAGGCTTTCCTCGGGATGGATCTCGTCAGGTTCCGAATTGTATCTAAGCCCCAAGAAGATGGACAGGAAGGCGAAGGACCCCACGCTCCGAAGGAGGATACTACAAGTAAACCTCCATCACAGAAGAGGGGCATCTCGGCTATGTTCAGGTATCTCATTAGAGAAAACATCTCCGTCGCCCTTATCCAGGATCCCTGACTGGTCCGAGGGAGAGTTGCGGGGCTAGGAGAAGCAACAGGTAATAATTTATGATCGTAGCCTGGAAAATCCCAGGAGTTGTATTTATATCAGGGGAGAAATTATCTCGTTGCTGATGATGGACTTTTGGTCTAGGGACCAAATAGATCTGACCATAGGGACTAATTTTATTTCGACCCTGGTGAGAGACTGGCATGTGTCCCAAGAACCCTCACTGTCGGATCACATGTATATTGGGTTTGATATCCTGGATAACTACAGGCAAACATCCGCCGAACGGACTGGGATTCGTATAGGCGGAATCTCAGCCAGAACATCGTTTCAGTAGTAAAACGCTGTTTTAAAACCCAGAATGACATCGAGGACGCTGCAGCAGGTTATCTTGTATGTTTTCAGGGATAACTGCGCGGAAGTGGTGCGAACATCCATCAGAGGGGTCACCTGGTGGAATGACCAGCTGGCGGCCCTCCGCGGGGAGGAAGAAGGCTGTTTAATGCGGCAAAGAGGAAGCAAGCACGAAAGGAGTACCGTGAGGCCCTAACCTCTTATAACTTAGAGATTAGGAAAGCTACAAGGAGTGATTAGCAAAGGCTGTGCGAGGAGGTAGAAACGAATTCCGAAGAGACCAGACTACACGAATACTGTCAAGAGTACCGGCAAATCCGCTGGGAACAATCAGGAAACCATGGTAACTTTACAGAGGCAGGGAGGGATACCTTGGAGCATATGGTTCAGGTAAACTTTCCTGGCTCGAGGGTGACGAAGGTGGTCCCGCGGGACGGATCACAAATGGGTCAAGGGTGTCGGCCTGAATCCAGGGGGGGTTGGACGCAGCCAAAGAATGCGTCACATAACATATAATATTCATGCGTCATATAACAAGATGAAGTGGACTATAAATCACTTCAAGTCCTTTAAGTCGCTTGGTCCTGATGGTATCCTTCCCACTTTATTACAGCAGGGTAGTGAAATCCTTACTCCTATTCTTTGCAGGGTAATGAGGGCAAGCTTGGCCCTCAACCATGCCCCTTTGGCATGGAGCCTGCAAGAGTACTCTTTATTCGAAGCCTGGGAAGAGAACTCATACACAGGCCAAGAACTTTAGGCCAATCAGTCTTTCCTCGTTCATGATGAAAGTGCTGGAGAAACCAAGGGGACATATCGCGGCCCCTGCATCCTAATCAGCTCGCCTACCAGAGGGGTAAAATCCTGCGAAATGGCCCTCCACTCTCTTGTAGGAGAATTAGAGGCGGCTGTATATGGCAGGGAAGTGGCGGTGGGCGTGTTTCTGGACATAGAAGGTGCTTTCAGCAACAAGACCTACAGCTTGATCATACTGACTTTAGAAAGGCACGGGGTAAATCGAACCATGACTAGGTGGATTGGCAGCGTGCTCAAAACTAGAAGAATCATAGCTAACGTCTATGAGGAGACGCTTGAAACCACGGCTACAAGGGGATGCCCTCCTGGGGGGGCGGTCTTGTCTCCTCTTCTGTGGTGCATGGTTGTAGACGAGCTGCTGGTGGAGCTTGATCCCCGGGTGAGTTGTGTTCTTGGCTACGCGGACGATGTGGTGGTCGTGGTCAGGGGCAGACATGAGACTGTTGTTACTGAGCTTCCACAGGAGGCCCTGCGAGTGGTGGAGGGGTGATGCAGAGGGGGGACCCCTCCTCTAAGTCAACTTTGGTCCCATTTACCAGAAGAAAGAATGTGGAATGTTTTAACACATTGAACTTCTTTGGAAGAACTTTAGAGGTGTCTGGCCAGGTGAAATATCTGGGGATCATGTTGGACTCCAGATTCACCTGGAAAGCGCATCTAGAGTATGTGACACAGAAAGCAAAGAAATCACTCTGTGGAGTTACTAGAGCCTGCGGCATGGGAGCTTTCCCTGAAAATGGCCCACTGGCTCTATACGCGGACCATCATATCTGTCCTCACTTATTGGGCAGTAGTGTGGTGGCCAAAAACGGAACAGCAGGTTGCTAGGAAGAACTTCTCAAGGGTGCAAGGGCTGGCGAGCCTGCTGATTTCGGTGGCATTCTTTAGTGCCCCAACGGTTGCATTGGAAGTGCTGCTGGGGTTGCCTCCGCTGCATCTTTTAATACAAGCGGAGGCGAGGGCTAGCGCGTATAGACTAATGAACAATGTCCAGTGGAAGCAAAGAAGCTCCCTAGCCTTGGACATAGCCCAGAAGGTTGACCCTGGCCCTATCTTCAAGATGCCTGGGGAAGAGTGCTGTCAAACATTCCACTTTGAGCTCCTCTTCCAAGTGATGTTAACGTCACGATCGGAATGGGCTTAAAGTTGGGAAAAACGAGGCCAAACTGGGGGATCCTGGTTTACGGATGGGTCCAAAATGGCCTGCTGAACTGGTGCCGGCTAAATAGAGTTAAGCCGGAGGTACGCATTGCGAGGCCTCTCGGTGGATACTCCACGGTATTCCAGGCTGAAGTTTATGCAATAAAGATCTGTGCTGAGGAGAATTTGCGTATGGGCTCTAGGAATAGAGAGATATGTATTTTCTCGGAGAGCCAGGCTGCGCTGAATGCACTTCGAGTATTCAGAATTACTTCTTCCCTGGTGGGAGTGTAGAGACTCCCTCGAGGCATTATACCGTCACAACAAAGTTCGGGTAGTATGGGTGCCCGGGCACAATGGAATTAAAGGTAACGAAATAGCCGACCAACTGGTCAGGGAGGGAGCGAACTCTCCCTTCTGTGGGCCGGAACCTGTTCTGGGAATAGCCAAAAGTATGGCGAGGGCGTCTCTGAGAGAATGGACTTGGAGAGAACATAATCGTCACTGGAGGTACTAGGGCAAAACACAGCAAAAGGGTCATGCCAGTGCTATGTAGAAGAAGAACCAGAGAAACCGTGGGTTTGAGCAGGTATCAAATTTGTCTGATAACGGGCCTATTTACTGGGCATGGTAGGTTCAAGAAACATCTGCACAAGGTGGCATTGGTGGGCTCAGAGCCCTTGTGTAGTCTGTGTGTAGACTGTGTATACTGCGATAGGAGGAGACGGCTTCTCATCTGTTGTTTGATTGCGTCGCTAGACCTTCAGCACTTTGAGACCGGAGGAAATCTACTTCAAGAAGGACTGGTGGGAAGAGGGGGGCTTTCTCTACTAGGTACTGAGATGTTAGCACAAAAAGCCTCAATGGGTAAGCTGCAGTGCTTGGGTTTGAGTCTCTCCCTGCATCATTCTAATTCTAAAACAGCAACATATCGGCGAATATCTCAAGTCTACCTAAACGAAAGGAAATGATCCCCTAACCACTGAGCATAGCAGAGAATATCATACCAGCTATGTCAGATTAATCAAACCGGTAGATAGGCCAATATGGCTTCGAGAAAAGGGGAATGTAGTATAGAGTATGTGCCGTATCATATAGCTTTATGATGAGGCGAATGTTAATGAATTACTATTGATAAAACATTGTGTTGGAATTTTAGCTGAATACGTATGAGAAAGTTACATTGAGTAATTTGTGTATTTATTAAACAATTAGTAATTTAGGAAGCGAAATTTAAAACAAAACGTTGAAACCGTTTCTGAGAAATTGTGAAAAAATGAGAAAAATAAATTAGAAAAGTCCCACTTCCGATTGAAGGATTTGAACAAAAATCGCAGGATGCCCCCCCTTTATATTCCCTTTAGATACCATTATGAGCATCTAACCTGAAAATTTGGTCAAAAATTGCTAAACCGGAAGTACCATTTTCCTGAATGGTTATTTTTTTTATAGAAAATGGCTCCAACGTTTTTTGTTTAATCTTTAGGAACATAAAACCCTTTCTTATAAAACCATCTTCAGGTTATGGAAGCTCTGTTAACATCTTTGATTAAATAAATTTGGAATCTAATTACACTTTATTACTTTATTTACTAATTTAATAAGTGACTAATTTAAAATATATATGTATTTGATTATAACTATAGATAATTACTTTAATCTGTTTTTCTTGGATAGAAGATAATATTAAATTTACAAGTTATTAAATTTATAACTTCTATGAGATGGATGACAATGAGTTAAGATTTAATTTCTTCTTTTCTTCCTGTATTAACATTTCAATTAATGAGGGGGATTCAAAGTTAAACAATTTGTTATCGTTTTAATTTTATGGTTGAGACTTTCTTATTGTTCTTACCAGTGTTGAGCCTTTTGTTTAGTGTAGGAAATCTGTATTTCTGATTCTCTCAAAATTATTTTTCAGATCCCTTAAATGGTCCCTGAATTCTGATTGGTTGTTGCACTTTTCATTGTGCTCCTTTATTCTAGAATTAGAAGATTTACCCGTCGTGACCTATATAATATGCGCCACATTCACATTTTATTTTGTATACTCTACTTGTTTTGCCCAAATCTTCCCGATCTTGAGAGATTATTATTATTTTTGTTGTGAATTTTGTTGTTTATAAATTTTTCTATAATTATTATTGTTTAAGTTTGGTAATATATATAAATACCAGCAGCTCTATACTTTCATTTAACACATTTTCCCGGAATTATTAATGGACGAGGTTGCCAGGATGTGATGACTAATAGTGTCCCTTTAATAGCTAATACACGTTCTACTGCGTAGATAATAAAGAAAATTTATCATTCAGACACTATGTGAATCACAATAAAGTGAAATCGTGTGAATGTTTCACATGGGATTTAAAATAATAAAAAATTCTTGAATGTAGAAAGAATAAAAATGCTCATACTAATTACCACTGACTGATTTCAGCTACCAAACACTTGTAACTACAAGTACAATGGTGTGTACTGTCTAAATGTTCAACAAGTCTGTCTGAACAGCGTATGTATACTAGTGTAGTTGTTTATTTGAATACAAGAGGTCGTTGACTGAACAATTATTAAACTGTGCCATCTATGTAATTTTTTTTTCGGTATTTGATACTTGACATTTTGTTTTTAACGCCAAAACAATGACCTTACTGACCTTTCTTTTAAATCTGTTATACTGATAATAAAAAGTACGTTCTTATCATTTTTTAAAAATCATAGTGGTATTTTAAAGTTTTAAATTTTCAAATAGATATTGATAAGTTTAATTATACATATTTTATTACTAATTTACTTGCAAGAATGCTCCCTCCATACCTCCATAACGATGTTTTGTCGCTTATTATATCGATTGCCCTTCATCGCGATATTTTAACCTATGCGAAACTCTTATCCTCTAATATCAGGTAAGATCTAGCCACGGACAACAAACCTTCTAGAAACCAAATGAAAGAATCAAGAAACAAGTATTGACTAAATTTTACAAAGAATGTTCAAAAGCCTAAATTAACTACTACTTAAATCACTTAACTAACTCAAAAGTCTGACATACATTAGAATACATTTACTTTCGGACTCAGAAGCGTATTTCAACTTATAACCCATTCTATATAATTTCTCTCTCTTTCTCACATCCATTATATACCTAAAATGAGTTTGTGGGATTACACTAAACGCAAAGCATGCTTCAACTACCTTAGCGCAAGCTCCATGTGTATTGTGTGAGAGTTGGAGGTCAGTGTGTTATTATTATTATTCTAGGTGCCTGAAGGCGCGGGACCTAATCAGTATGACTCTAATCCCCCTCCCCAGTAAAGAATTAAATAAATAACATCTACTCCTGAGAAGATTCCCCCAGCAATCTGACTACAATATCTTAAGATATTCCTGAACTACTACTGCTCCAAACATTCTCTTGAACTGCTGTCTTCCAAAATATGCAAAACCTACTATTGACAAAACAAGGACTCTCTGACCTAGGCAGTCGTGCACCACCTGACTCCCTCACCACAAGAGAACTAAAAGTCCTGCCTATTTTGTGTAAGTGACTAGCTACCCAGTCGTGTTCATTCTATACATACCTTCAACAGTATCCTACTCAGGGAGAGAAGATATTTCACGTTTCCCTCTCTTATATCCTTGATAAATCTTTTTGCCTGGATGCACACCGCCGTTCACTCCAATGTTTCTCTAATTCCCTTTTCCTCCATTGTTGTAAATTTTCTGTCACAAAATTGCTTAGTGACGGCTAATGCTGGCTCGAGACCACAGAATGGCCGTGGGGAACCTTAACTAGCAAGTGCAACTAACTTCCGCCTAATAAATCCCTCTTCAAGACATCTGACTCATACCTCTGGAATCCGATAAACGATTCCACTACAGTGGTTATATATTTTTTTTCCAGTCTTTCCTCAATACTGAGGTTCTCCTCAATATTGAGTTTCTCCTCAATCAAAAATTTCTTTTACTTTTTCTCTTATCAGTTCTCTATCCTTTGTCTTTTTCTTCCCTCAGTCAATCCAACTATTTCCCTTCGTTTTCTTCTCCTTCTTTCCACCTTCCAATCGAGAACCAACCCCAGTACACTCCTTTTCCATCCTTCTCATGACTGTACTACTCGAAACAGTTTCATCTCTGTTCTTTGAAGGACATTGTTCTTTACTTTCGTTGTTTCTCTGATTTATTTCATTGTTTCTCTGATTCAAGGCCTTCGTTCCCTTGGTTATATATTAATCAAATAATAATGGCAGCAAGTAGTTCCGGGTGGGCAATTCGTCACTCATCAACTTCTACAGGAGCATCAAGTCCACATTCAGTCACTTCTCCTTCAGGAAATTCAATTTAGTTTTACAGCAGGAATCTTAAACAAATGGAATTGAATAGCGTCAATTCTACAAATATTCTTTCTGCAGAATGGTTTTGGAATTACTACACCAGCACTACTCTAAAGAATCACTAGGATCACGAGAGTCCATCAATACAAAGTCTAAGTTCTTGCAGCTTTCTGTTTACATGATGCTCATCCTGAAAATTCGATGTGACTGAAGAAAGGGTTAATGATTTATTAAGGATTTGCCTCTAAAATGTCATTGACATATATATTTGTTGAACACATTCATGTGATCAGGTCCTCCAACTGGTAGGACAAGATAAATCATGTGTGTGTATTTTGAAGTGAACCGGCAAACAGGAATGGAAACTGTAATTTTAAGCTATTAAGACAAAGTTAAATAATAATATTACTAAAATGAACTTCAGTGGCAGGTACAGTTGAATGACTTCTCAGAGAGTTTGAATCTCTTGTCGGAGATTTCTTTTATATAAGCTACACTCTAAATAAAAACCTACAAAAACCATTCAGTTTTTTTTTGGTTAAATATAATATATTAACTTGTTCATGAAGGCAATGCTCAACACACTGCTTTAGCATAACTGAATAGAAATTTACCGCTAGATGATACGATTAAATTTATGCCCCTTCGTCCCGCGATCACTCGGAAGGAGATGATTAAACATTTCATCTATATTCTTATAAAAATATTTCTTTTCTTTCTTTTTTTTTAATAGTGAAATACTGCACTTCAAGGGGAAGAAAATCACCTTTTTTATATTTGTTTCCTCTTTGTTAATAAATGTAAAGTTGGCTGCACTGCCTTCCCTCTGCTTGTCATGACAACAACACTAGTGTGTTTAGAATAATTTCCTGTTTCGCTTTTATAATATCTTCCTTCCATTTTGTATTATTTTTTTACCAATTCTCAGACCCTTAAAATCACACTTCTGGTTAACCTCTTTCTTCAAATTTGGAATTTCATCAATACTTCTGGTATGTATTAATATTATGTAGATGGTAAAACCATACATTATGCTAATGTAATACTTTAGAGGAGTGCATAACGTTACTGTTCCCCCAGAACCCCTAAAAAATCCATTTTCCCGGGAAAATCTTACAAATAAAAGTGATAGGTATTTATGTATATAGATAGTATGCGATGTTTAAAGAAAATCGTGGGAGCTGATGGATTTTGCCTGAAATCTTCGTATCTGACACCTAAACGGAATGCGAAGTTTGAGCTTCCTGCGACTTTTCGTTTTTGAGATGTTCTGTTAACACACATATTCGCTAAAAATATAATTTTGGTATCCAAGGGACCTCAAAAAAACCACGAGTTAAATCACACTTTCCTTTTAGTTGACAAATTTGACCGTATTCTTGGTATCGGTTGCGGGATGCGATGAAGGTGGGGGTAACTAACCGGAATAACAATGTGGGGGTGAGGAACCGGATTAGCTTCTTGTGATTTTTTAGTTTCTGAGATATTGAATTCAAATCACACAGAATATTCGCTAAAAAAATATTTTTAGTACTCAGTGGCACTTCCAAACCTATATTTCCGATGATTGGCTCAATTTGACGCTCTGCGCGATACTTCCTTTTACTGCAATAAGACAGCTTCACAACTTTTTACTATTAAAATAAAAAGAAAGTACCGGCTACACCTAGTTTTTTATTACATTCCATTTTCCCTGTTTGCCATCTTACAGCCTAGCTACTAAAGTTTATTATTTGTTTATTTTTTTTATTAATATCATTAGTCCAAGGCGATTGATTGCCAGTGTTCTGGCCGACCTTGAAAACTTCCCACAGATTTACTGCCTTTATAGTTGTAATTAATTTTAGACTGCTTGTTACAAATCTGTACAAACACAAAACTAATGCTTATGTCCATTTTTTTTAATTTAATATTTTTTTTAACTTTAGCAATAGCATCAAGAGAAAGTAAAAAAGATTATTTTGGAATAAGAGGTGTTTATTTTGAAAAGGGTATTTGTTTCCTTATTACGAAGTCTGTGCTGAGAATGCTCTCAGAACAGAGATAGGCTAAAACTTTTTCTGGACAGCCTTGACGGAAAAGATATCAATTGATAAGAAATAGGGTTCCTTGAAGAATTAGGTCTAGACCGTGTTCGCACTGATTCTCTGGTTAAGTTGGAAGTTACTTCCTAATCTAATCTATCATACAGAGGAGGTTTAGAAATCTGGTTACATCCTGGGTATTAGGAGGATATAGATTTCTTAGAATCTTCCTAGATACTGGCATTTCTTAGAGAATTGGACTTAAGATGGGTCAATAGACTTAGGATCAGAGGTCTCACGTGACATTAATAGAGGACATACCACCTATTAGATCGCAGGGTACTATGGACTTGAGGTGGGCCAATAAACTTAGGATCAGAGGTCTCACGTGGCATTAATAGAGGATATGTCCTAATAGGTGGTAATCTATGATAGCAGTGTACTATGTCCTCCCCTCTAAAAATAAAAATTCTTTAGAACTAAAAACATCCACACTTTCTTTAAAGTTCTAAAGTTGCCTTTAACTACTACAAGTGATGAAACTGAATCCTGTACTGGTTGGCGATATAGAATGAAACCCACTGTCTCAGCTCCACCCCCTCCCCCACAGAGAATCCTTGTAAACTTAGTTTTTCCAGGAATATAGTCCATGATGTTTTATTATGGGGAGACAAAAAAGGCAGTTGTACATTTATCAATAAAAATTTTTAATTTGAAAATAAGGATCGACGTACAGTACACAACATCTTGCAAAGTAGTACTGAAACAAAAATACCTTAGTTCTTATAATTGCCGCAATCGCCACTATAGGTGAGCAAAAGATTCAAACGGAAGGGAGCGTATATATTGGCCAATTATTGTCAACACATAGAAAACACGAGTTCCCGAACGACAATGGAAGAAGGGTTATTGAGTTCGCTTTGACAAGGTGATGCGTGTAAGTAGTAGGTTTTTCCAGCACAAGGACATCCATAAGGGAACAGGGATGTCTCCTGACGGATGCCATAGAAATCAAATTGATCATGTTTTAATAGATGCCCGACATGAATCAGACATAATGGATGTGGATCGTTTAGAGGAGCAGAATGCGGCAGTGACCTTTCAAATTATTACAAATAAAAATTAATCTCCAATACTCCACCTTAATTTTGTAATTTATACTAACAAAACAGAAAAGAGGTTCCTTTACCTTTTTTTATTGTTTTTTTTTTAACTTTTATCAAAGAAAAATAAATTTTAATTTTTTCAACAGTTTTTTAAGAAACAATTAATTTTAATACTAAATTTATTCAACCTATTAAAAACAAAATCCAACAATTTTTCTTCAAAATTAATTGGGTAGAAATAATCTAAGGTGAAAAATAATGAAATTTAATTTGTGCCAAAAATGTTTAGAGAATAAATCAGTTATCTGATCAGTACTTGGAAAATGAGTTATTTTTAACAAAGTTCCATTTGATTTTTCATAGGCAAATGAAACCTTACTACTGGGTGATTTGGAGTTTACTGTAGTTGTTTGTACAGATAACATCGCTACATCTTTAACTTTTAAAAAAAGTGATTTAAAATTATCGTAACTGAGAGATTTTTGGCACAACCGTAGTCTAATGAGCGTTCTAGCAAACGTTACAATTTCATTGGAATTTATCATGGGGATCGTGAGACATCGTTTAATAAAACTATAGTGTTTTAATGAGTGTGTCAGTTGGTAGAAGAATCAAGTTTGACTTCTCTTATGTAAGATCGCCTCTTTTACTTATATCATCTATTATTGATAGACTTTGGTTGTTTATGTTTGTAAACAACTCTCATTATTACATGTTTACTATTTTTACTTCTGTATGTTTCATTGATAATCATTTTTATTCTGTCGTAATATTTTCCCTTTACGAATATTAGATTAGATTCTAACGGGGGAATTGGCTATTCAGCCTACGCCACCGCGACACTCCAAGGATCTATTGTGGCACCCCCCATAGTTGGAGACCCTCCCCCGATCCTGTCCTTAGCCGGACTGTGGAATTGGGGGGGCTCCCAGGTGGTCAATCAGAGCACCCTCTCGAGTCCTGCTTGCCTTAAAAGACTTAATAGGTCTGAGAGGGGGCCCTGACTGAGGCTTGTTGGCACCAGCTTCTCTTTACCAAAGAGGCGGTACCTTAGCCAAACCAGCCCCTCGCACTGACATACCACATGCAGTGCCGTCTCCTCTTCTTCCTGACCCTACACAGGCTATCCGTTGCCAGGCCCATGCGATGCATGTGCTTATTTAATCTACAATGGCCAGTGAGAACGCCAACTGCTATCCTTATGGCCGCCCGGCCTAGTTGGAGTAATTCCGCAATTAGCTTGGGCGAGTGGCTATGGATAAACTTTTTCGCCTGCCTCTGGCCTGAAGTTTTGACCCACCATTCCCTTGATCGGTCCTGCATCCATGTCTTAATGGATGCACTCCTGAGGCATCTTGAGACGCCACAGAACGGCTCCGGCCCGATAAGTGCTCTCATTGAACCCTCCCGGGCCAGGCGGTCCGCCGCCTCATTGCCTCTGTAACCCGAGTGCCCAGGTACCCAAACCAGGAAGACCTTATTATGGCTACTAATTTCCCTGAGTGCACCTAGGCAGTCCCACACGAGCCTTGAGCTGATCTCCCACGAGTCAATTGCCCGCAGAGCAGCCTGGCTATCCGAATAAATGACGACTCTGGAGTTATACACTCCGCGTCTTCTTATTTCGGCGGCGCAGATAATAATCGCGACTAGCTCCGCCTGAAAAACCGTAGCTAGCCTTCCGATATTACATCTCGGATGAGCCCCGTACACGCCAGCTCCCACTCCATCTTCCATCTTGGACCCGTCCGTGTACCACATCGATTCGCCTGTGATCGGCGGCCCGTTCTTCCATGCCCCTCTATCTAATATCAGAACTTTGAATGGTTTTTGGAAGTCGTACCTAGGAGGCATTATATCCGTAGGCAGACCAAAAATCGGGTCCGCCTTCAACTCCTCCCATAGGTCTTGGTAATTTTCAGTATGCCTGGGATAAATGGGAGCTTGTCTGTCCCTGTTGTAATCGTGCCACGACTGCTCTTGCAACGCCTGGTAAATGTGGAGTGGTGGAAGGTTTAACAGGACCTCCAAGGCCGCAGTGAGGGTAGTCATCATAGCACTCGTCGTGCTCAGGCAAGCCAGCCTTTCAACACTTCCGAGCGCTCCCGACCCCCCATCTGCAAGGTCTTTGTCCACCACACCACCGCCCCGTGGGTTACCATTGGTCTCACCACGCAGGTATAAATCCACAGGGCCGTCTTCGGGCTTAATCCCCAACTTTTACCGCATAGCCTCCTGCACCTACCCATGGCGATTTTGGCTTTGTGTGCGGTGATATTAATATGGGAATTCCATGTCAGCCTTCGGTCAAAAGTGACCCCCAAATATTTGGCTTCCATGGCAAAGGGGATCGCGACCCCTCCGAGCATTGGCTGTTGTAAGCCTTGTAAATTTCTCTTCCTTGTAAAAGGAACCACTTGAGTTTTGTGGGGATTGATGGAGGGACCCTACGCTACACCATTTGTTCACAATATTGAGCGCCCCCTGAGTGCGCTCCGAGACAGTTACCGCGAACCGCCCCCTCACCACGATTGCCATATCGTCCGCAAAACCAAGGCAATGAAAGTCTTCCGCGGTTAATTTGGTCAGGATGTCATCGGCTAATAAGGTCCACAGCAATGGCGACAAAACGCCTCCCTGCGGACAGCCTCTACTCACCCTGGCCACAAGAGATGAATTGTCGATGGTGGCTATATTAGTCCTTCCCAAAAGACTAGTCCTTATCCACTGACTAATTGTAGGGGGCGTGCCCCTTCTTGTCAGTGCACCAACAAGAGACTCTGAGGACACGTGTTGAAATTGCCCTCTATATCCAAAAAGGTGACTACCGCAATTTCCTTGTCGTCAAGCGACTTTTGGAGTAGCCTATTTAGGTCATCCAGAGCCAAGTCTACGGATTTCCCTGCCTGATAGGCATATTGGCGATTATTAAGAGGATTTATCCTCAAAATCTCGTCCCTTATAAACCTGTCAATCATCCTCTCCATCGCCTTCAACAGAAAGGAGGACAGGCTTATTGGCCTAAACGACTTTGGCGTTTGATCTACCGATCTCCCTACTTTCGGGAGGAACACGACCTTCACCTGTTGCCATTCTGTCGGTATGAATCCCCAGGCCAAACAGCCTCTAAAGATCCTACATAGGTGTGGTGTCAACACCTCCACCGCCTTCTGCAGGAAGACGGGGTAGATGCCATCCACGCCTGGTGCTTTATAGGGCTTGAACCTTCCAATCGCCCATCTTAGCCTATTCGGCTGTATGATGTAATTCGCGATTTTCCAATCCTCCCGACCAGGTCTTCTCAGCCCCTCAACCTCTAGAGGGGCCTCTCCATAAGAGGACCCTGGAAAATGTGTGCTCATAAGCAACTCCAGCGACTCCTCTATCGAGTTAGTGTAGGTTCCGTCATCTTTCTTCAGGAACCCTACCCTGTCCGCAGTACCTTCCCTTGCTAGGATTCTGTGAATTCTCGCGCACTCCGAGGTGTCCGCTACGTCCTCACAGAATCTCCGCCAAGCTTTGCGCTTGGCCTTCCTTATTTCAACGTTGTACTGCGTCAGTACCCTTCTATACGATGCCCAGTCTTGGTTGATTTTGGCTTTGTTAAACAGCCTTCTCACCTCTCGCCTCCTTCTCTCGAGGTGATCGTTCCACCAGACTGTCTTCGACCTATTAGGCCTTTCCCTCTCCGGACAGTTTTCCTGATAGGCGTCCAAAATCGCCTCGGTTACCCGTGCCACTGCCCGTTCCAGACTTCCTGTTGTCCGTACGTCCACTTTAAGATCTCCGAGAGACTCGCTGAGACTCCCAACAAATCCCACCTAGTGGTCTCCCTCGGGCTTCGAAGCCTACTAATGACCAATGGTGGAGTGCCTATTTCAGTCACGAAAGTTGGTTCCGAACCTACATTAGCTACATGCAACCCTTCACCAGTAATGAATTCATAAAGGTACTTACCCCTTTGGTGATGTCGATGCTCCCCCGGGCAGTGTTGTGCGCGTAGGCGTCGCATCCCAGCACCCGCTGTAAGTTCCCACCTCTGCAATAGTCCATCACTCTTCTCAGTAGACAGAGGGGGAAGTCCTCATCACCGGGGAAAGTACGCTGAGCTAATAACCAGCCTTTCCGCTCCCTCTTGGTGTTGATAGTTAGGACAGCTGTAACACAATCGGCGGAGCACGCTCCGGTATTAGTCCACAGCTCACCTTATTACTATGTACTATACATGCTCGAGGTCTGCTTACAGACTTGTTGTACAGTACCTTCCCAAATTTCGGATTAAGTCCTCGGACGATCCCCCCATGGCACCATCACCCATGGCCCCGCGCCCCTCGCTATTTAAATTGTTGAGCGTTTTTTAAACTGATACTGTGAAAGCTCTGTTTTGTGACTGTCTATAACATTTGAGCGATTAAGTGAACTTTCTGAGCTTAACGAGTCACAAAAGCCAGTGTACAGCTTTGTGGCTTTTTGGTCAGCGAGTGGTCTCCTGCGTCCACGTCGCCGGGGCTGGACACCAGACAGAGTTTGGAAGTGAAGTTGCACCATTTCTGTCTGGGCTAAAGGGAGATATTCACTTGTAGAGGGGACGGAGGGCACCAACCGCTCTTTTCAGAGCGAGGGCGTAAGCTTCGGTTTGAGCCCATTTGTACATATTTGTAAATAGTTTTTATTTTGTAAATAGTGGTATTAAGCACTTTAATAATCTGATATGACGAGCACACCGATGAAAGCTGGATCGTCTAGTCCTTTCTCGGACATAGAAGTGACTCCACCTTGCCTAAAAGGCATGACTAGTGGTATTCGCAGAAAGTTATTTAGAGACGAGCAACCACAGGTTGCAAAAACTTTGAAAATGGTCAAAGAGACCATAAGTGACGAAGTAGATTCTACTGAGGCGAAAAATCTACCCGAGAATTTAAAAGATAACCGCAATGAGAGTGGAATCACAAATGGGTATGTGACCGGTGATCCCCTCTTAAGAGCGAGCGAGATAGAGCTCGAGATAATGTCCTACTGCCAGGCCTAAGTGTAAAAATAAGCAGGAGTAACACTTTGTTTATTACGAAAAAAGTAAGGGAAGTGATGGCTCTCGTAAACGAGATGGCCACTCGTGTCGCCCGGCTTGAGGGCAAACTCGCTGCGGCAGACAACGAGACAATAAAAAGGCAGCAAGCCTTGGAGATGGCAGTACTCTGCATATAGGAGAACACTGACCAGATCAAGGCAGATACGACGAAATTGTCTGTGTCGCCGCTTGAGGCCCGTAAGCCGGCTAGAGTAAGCAAAGGCGCGGTCGAAGTAAAGAAAAAAGACACCGCAGGACCGTCATCCGCAACGGCTATTTCCTATGCGGAAGCGGTGAATAAAGGAAGCCAGCCTGAGGGAAAGCAGGCTAAGAATAAGTCTAAGACTATGTCTAAGACAAAGTCAACCAAAAATCAGGAAAAGAAAAAGCAGCCTGAAAAGAAGGCAGTAAAGCAGCCACTGCCAAAGAAAAAGCATGTGGTCCTGATCAGGCCACAAGATGAGGCGGCAGTGCAGTCTAGTGACCAAACGAAAGAAATACTGAAGGGCAGTCTTAACTCTTCTGAGGAAGGCTGGCAGGTCGTATCCCTCCCTAGGATTACTTTGTTCTTTATTTCCGGTTTATTTAACTAGCAGCTGCTGGAATGATGACTTCGTAGCTGTTTGTGAATTTTTGAACTCAGGATCTGTTGGGATAGCGATTCTGATAAGAGATTTTAATGTCAGGGTTGGATGTTTTATTTCCCCGAGGAAATAACTCCCAGTAATCTGAATTGTTCACCGGTCAGAAAGTCTAATGATGTTATTATAAACGGGAACGGCCCTAGATTTTTAGATTTTTGCAATGAGAATGACCTGATATTTTGAATGGGCGTTTTTCTCCTGAGAACGTAGAAGGGGAATTGAACTTTGTTGGTACCATGGGGGGTTCGGTGATTGACTTCTGCTTACCATTCATTGAGCGATTTGCTGTTCCTAATGAAACACTCCGATCACTCCTATCTCTTTCTCTATTAAATTTCACATATTCTATAATTTGAAGGTGTTAAGGTTTCAAAATTTGAATGTCTGTTACTTGTAGGCAAATCTGTTACTTACTATAAAGGATAGTTGGAGAAATGCCACTTTAGTGGCATGGCCTCCATCTTGATCATCTAAGTAGTTTAAATATAACAATTTATTTTTCGTTAAATATCTTTATTTTATTGCTAAATATATAAATATTTTTATTACTATTTCCTAGCACCAGGAGGAGCAGTGGCCTCCACCTCTGTGAGTGAAGTAATAACTCAAATAAACAAAAACATCAGAGATGGCTCAAACATGATATTCCGTTTAGTCACTGCCAGGTAATCAAACAGGTGGGTTACTAGAAGTCAAAAGTGGGGACTTCTGACGGGTTTTGGTGCAATTGGGACAATGTTTAGGACAGTTGCAGCTGCGATTTGGGGTGCTTTGGCTTTTCTCAATAGTGTTCTTGACGAAATACCACTTAGGATCATTTTCTTTTACCAAATTACAACCTTCATAGCTTTCATATCAACAACTAACAAAAATTTTCTTCTGTAATATCCTCTTTTATTTCTTCTCTAATTAGAATTAGAATGACACTGGGGGGAGGGGGGACTCAAACCCTGGCACTGCAGCCTACCTATTGAGGCTTATTGTGCCAACCCCTCAAAACCTAGTAGAGGAAGCCCCCTCTTCAGGAGGTCCAGAACCTTCCCCACCAGCCCATCTTGGAGTACGATTTCCTCCGGTCTAACGTACCGAAGATCTCGTACCACAATCTGCCGACTGCAACGCAATCAAACAACAGGTGAAAGGCCATCTCCTCATCCTCCTGACACAGTCTACACAAGGGCTCCTAATCCAGCAATCCCATCTTGTGCAGATGTTTCTTGAACCTGCCATGCCCCGTAAACAGGTCCATTATCAGACAGATCTGATACCTGAATAAACCCAGGGTCTCTTTGGTTCTTCTTCTACACTTCTGACCATTTTGCCGTGGCTTGCCCCAGTACTTAGCCTCCAGTGACGATCGTGCTCTCTCCGAGTCCATACTCTCAGAGACGACCTGGCATACTTTTGGCTATTCCCAGAACAGGTTCCGGCCCACAAATCGGAGTATTCGCTCCGTCCCTGGCCAGTTGGTCGGCTAGTTCAGTACATTTAATCCCCTTGAGCCCCGGCTCCCATACCAGCCGAAATTTATTGTGCCGGGATAACGCCTGCAGGGAGTCTCTACACTCCCCGACAAGGGGGGAGGTGATTCTGAATGCCTCAAGTGCTTTCAGTGCAGCCTGGTTGTTCCGCAAGATGCATATCTCCCTATTCCTAGAATCCATACTCAAATTCTCCTCAGTACAGAACTTTATTGCATAAACTTCAGCCTGGAGTACCGTGGAGTATCCGCAGGGACCTCGCAATGAGTACCTCCGGCTTAATTCCATATATACCAGGAGGCGTTATCGCTCCAGTTCCGCAGGCCATTTTGGACCCATTCCTAAACCAGGATCTCCCAGTCTGGCCTCGTTTTTCCCAACTTTTGGCCCATTCCGATTTTGGCGTTATGATCACTAGGAAGGGGAGCTCAAAGTGGAATGTGGACAGCACTCCTACCCAGCCATCTAAAGATAGGGCCAGGGTCAACCTTCTGTCTTATCTCCAAATGCTTGGCCAGGGAGCTCCTTTGCTTCCACTGGCCATTGTTCATTAGTCTGTACGCACTAGCCCTCGCCTACGCTTGTATCAAAAGATGCAGCGCATGTAGATCCCGGCAGTACTTCCAACACAGCCGTTGAGGCACTGCAAAATGCCCCCGAAATCAGCAGGCACGCCAGCCTTTGCACTCCTGAGAGGTTCTTCCTCGCGACCTGCTGTTCCGTTTTTGGCCACCACACCACTGCCTCATAAGTGAGGGCAGGTATGATGGTCCGCGTGTAGAGCCAGTGGGCCATTTTGGGGGAAAGCCCCCATGTTTTCCCGCAGGCTCTAGTAACTCCACAGAGAGATTTCTTTACTTTCTGTGCAACACACTCCAGATGCGATCCCCAGGTGAGTCTGAGTCCAACATGATTCCCAGATATTTCACTTGACCAGACACGTTTAGAGTTCTTCCAAAGAAGTTCAATGTGGTAAAACATTCTACATACCTTCTTCTGGTAAATGGAACCATAGTGGTCTTAGAGGGGTTGACCATCATGTCCACCCTTCTACACCACCTGTCCAACATTCGCACGGCTTTCTGTAGAACCTCACTTACAAGAGTCTCATGTCTGCCCCTGACCACGACCACCACATCGTCCGCGTAGCCAAGGACACAACTCACCCGGGGATCAAGCTCCACCAGCAGCTCGTCTACAACCATGCACCACAGAAGAGGAGACAAGACCCCCCCCAGGAGGGCATCCCCTTGTAGCCGTGGTTTCAAGCGTCTCCTCATAGAGGTTAGCTATGATTCTTCTAGTTTTGAGCACGCTACCAATCCACCTAGTCATGGTCCGATTTACCCCGTGCGTTTCCAAAGTCAGTATGATCGAGCTGTAGGTCTTGTTGCTGAAGGCACCCTCTATGTCCAGAAACACGCCCACCGCCACTTCCCTGCCATATACAGCCGCCTCCAATTCTCCTACAAGTCATTGAGAATTGGACTCTGCGAGTCACAGAGTGGAGGGCCATTTCGCAGGATTTTAACCCTCTGGTAGGCGTGCTGATTAGGATGCAGGGGCCGTGATAGAAACACCGTCTCCCTGATGTGCATGCAGTTCTCCAGCTTTTCATCATGAACGAGGAAAGACTGATTGGCCTAAAGTTCTTGGCCTGTTTATGAGTTCTCTTCCCAGGCTTCGGAATAAAGTCAATCTTATAGGCCTCCATGACAACGGGACATGGTTAAGGGCCAAGCTTGTTCTCATTACCCTGCAAAGGATAGCAGTAAGGATTTCACTTCCCTGCTGTGATAAAACAGGAAGAATACCATCAGGACCCAGCGACTTAAAGGGCTTAAAGTGATTTATAGCACAGTTGATCTTATTATGTGTGACGCATTCTTTGGACACGGTCCAATCCTCCCTGGATCCAGGCCGACCCCATGGATCCATTAGTGATTCGTCCCGCGGCACCACCGTCTTCACCCTTGAGCCAGTAAAGTGTACCTGCACCATGTGCTCCAAGGTATCCCTTCGTGCCTCTGTAAAGTCGCAGTCAGATTTCCTGATTGTTCCCCGCGGATTTGCCGGTGCCCTTGACAGTATTCTGTGGAGTCTGGCTCCTTCGGAGGTCGTTTCAACCTCCTCGCACAGCCTTCTCCACGAGTTCTCTAATGCTTTCTATATTGGATTATTTCGGGCATTCAATATTAGACCTTCTATATACTCAGTCAACTTAAAAACGAAGAAACATTATAAAATCTCGTACAATACCTGGGATTTTCTATAGAATCTTCTAATTAATGAAGTGGTTCTCTGATCTTCCAAAAATGATCATGGCCTTTATCACAGTATTTTCCTTTCAAAAACATGTAAGACATTTTCGGCAGCGAATACATTTACAGACCATCAATAATAATTACTAATAGTCAACTAGATCAACAGACAACTAAAACATTTAGATCAAAATTCTAAAATGAAGAACATTTATCTATAATAATTGTAAAAATTGTAACGAGAGATACGTCATCCGTGGGATTTACACCAGATTTTGATAATTGGAATTAATATTGATTATAAAAAGATGTAATTTATTTATTCACTGTGTAATGTGATGCTGGAACCATGCCAATCAAAAAAGTTATCATTCGTTTACTTTTTTTGCCGATATAGAATTCACAAGGGCAGAGAACTGGCTTCACATGGTTCATTGTATCTTTTGATTAATTATTTATTTTTTAAATAAAAATGACCTTGTAATGAAGTCATTTTAGGGATTTTGTTATTTAATAAATAATATTTATTCATTTTTTTTTTTAATTCATTCTTTTTTAAACAAAAAGACAGTAGAGATCTTGAAGAATGTTGTTTCTAAGAAAAGCAGGTGTATCGCAGACATGGTCTTAATTTGCGCCATCTGCAGGCACACATATCTGCACAAACTCACATACACACACACATATTAACTACACCACTAAAATTTCCGGTCTATGAACTCCTATTAACTGCTTGGTATTATTTTTTTCAACCAATAATCATCATTAGTTACATTAACTGTTTTACTGTTGGTAAACAAAACATATGTCAAGATTAATCTTCACCGCATCTTGAATGGGATTTCTTCTTTCTTAAATGACCAGTCATCACGGTTACTGACCCGAATGTTACAAATTACTTACGAAATATTCTCTTTTTCTTTTCTTCAAGGTTTTTTGTTTGTTTATTTCCTCTTAACGCTATAAAGAAGAAATAATGCAATCGTAATCATATTATCGAAATAGAATTTACACCGCAAGTGCATATAATTGAGGCTTGGTAAGTAAGGAAAACAAATCTGGTATGAAACGTCCACATGACCTTCTCATTCTTCAATTATCATATATGTGATGAACAATTATTTTCTTTTGATTGTTTAGTTCTGTAAACTCACTAGGTGAAGAACGCTAAATTTCACTGAAATTGTACAGAGAAAATCCAACGGTCTGAGCTCCCCAAAACCTCTCGATAATCTACTTTTCCGCAAAATTTTTACAAATAACAATACTTCTTCCTAAGTAAGAGGAAGTAAAAATAATAGATTTTTGTTGGTATAGTACAGATAACATGTTTGAGGACGAAATCCAAATTAGGTCAGATGAGAGCCAAATTAGACGCTTCTCTCCCTTGCATGGTCCTAGCCTGCTGTTGGTGTGTCTTTGGAAACATGTCTATCAAGCTTTCATTCAGATAGTTTCGCAGCATTCATCCCTATGGATGAGCTCAGTGGGTAGTCGGTAGTTGGTTGCCAGGGTCTCAGTGGATCAGTTGGTAGTCGGAACAGGATGTCGGTGGAATTATTCCCTTAGGCTATTTGCTTTTAAGGTTTTGTTTCGATTTGTTCGGACTGTGGTGAAAATTAGGTGGGTAAAACCCGGGTCTGGACTCTTGTTCTAGAACGGGTAGTTGTTGTTCTTCTTTGGGGTAGCTATATGGGCACACGGAGGCTTTGGATAGCGAAGGGTTTGGCCCTCCCCTTTTTTGAATAATAATAAGATTCGTTTTTTTGGTTTTAATGAGGCAGGTTACAAGATGAGATCTGTAGCCGAAAGCTTTGGAATAAAAGTAAAAATGACTGATTCATTTCAAGAATGCAAACTCGTTTTTATACCTAAATTATTTAGTTCGTAGAATGTTACGGTAGTTTGAAATAATACACTCTGTAGAAGTAAGGTATGATGGGAGTCGTTTTTGAACGAGGGCGTCTTTGGAAAATACTGCCGGAAATTTCCTTCCAACTTTAAAGAAAGCGAAAATTTCATTAGTGATTGTTTTCTCGCAATAGCCTGTTTGACTTTGTGATGATCATCGAGCCCGGGTTTGGGCGTTCGCTCATCTTCTGGATCTGTTGATCAACAGTATGACATCGCAGACTTTTGTATAAGGCAACAATCAGTTTACATACAAAGCAACAATTGTTTAATTAAATATAGCATACGACATTTACTTGCAATATAGATAGTTTTCACTATCCCACGCCAGGGGATGTAACCTACAATCCTTCTAATTAAACAATTCGTATTTTGAAAAATTGTAACAGTCGTAGTTTTTTACTTTCTGTTACTTCTGGTAAGAGGAAATATCGTGATCGTGCCAACTTTTCGAAATTGAGTTTTCATCGGAAATACATGTTTTCTGTTCTCTGAGTACGAAAACAATGATATTAGCGAATGGTGTATGTGTGTGTCTTAACAAAATATCTCAAAAACAAAAAATCATAGAAAGTTCAAACTTGATATTCTTCCTTCCTGTTATGCCTCTTGAATACTCTTATATTTTCTCTATATGACATTAGTTCATATATTAAGTAATTAAATTGTTGCAATGTATTACATTATTGAAATATGCATTACATTTATTTAGGTGCAACTCATTAATTGCACATATATATGATCTACCTGTTTATGTACCGACTTTGAATATTATTCTTACTCATAGGTGCACACGTCACATTTCTAGCTGGGCTTACAGCTCATCTTTGTCCCAATTTGTTCAGGTTCTGATCAAGGCGAGTCACTTTTCTACTTCTTACTTTACACTGGTCTTGAGGTTGAGTCTCAACGTTTCTTTTGGGGTTTTCTGATGGTGTTTCTCACTGGGTTACTTCTTTGGTTTTTGTTAGAAGTAGGTTTCTACTAGCGTCGTGATTCAATGCGTCCAAATCAGAATCTGGTCCTTCATTCTTATTTAAATTTGTTCTTCTATTTCGAAGAGTGCCTGCGAACTAGCAATCTATCGGCTGAAATGCATGGTTTATTTACAGTCAAGCCTATTTGGCTCCGGATTAGGCATCATCGACCTGGATGAAACATTGTTCGATGTTACCGAGTTGCACTGCTATATCCACTTGTGGCCAACTTGAAATAAATGTTTTGTTGCATATTCAACGAAGTGATGTCTTTCTATCTTTATTCCCTGGTGGGGTGGTTTTAGTCGATCTTACGCTGAACAGCTGGGATAATATTAGAACAGAGGTATTCAACCCGCGGTCCCAGGACGGCTATGAATGCGGCCCAACATTTTAAATAACATAAATAAATATATAAATAAAAAACTAACAAACTAATTTTCAATACTATTTCCAGTATATTTAAACACGCGTTTTCGAAGATTAAACCAACATATCTGTAGAATGTTTCAAACTATATTAGCCTTCCAAATGATACTGAAATTATTACAAACTCAAATTAAGGTGGACAACTTTATACATTCCAACATGTTGGCTACACAAGGACCTGTGAAGAGGAAAAATAGGCAGCTTTGCTTTTTGATTTGATTTGGAAAGAAGTTTCAATCCTCCTAAATAATCAAAATATTTGAATATTTTTTCTTCACTTTTAGTCAGAGTAGGTATGGTACCTACTATCTTTTTAATACGATCATGGAACTGCGATATGACCTTCAACTTAAACAGAATTTTAATCATGCTTCTTTACTGGACCTTTGTAATTCCTATTTCCCAGAGCCAAATGTCACAATCATGCTTCACATCGCCTTGATCATGTCACAGCTTTTTGGCAGCACCTACATTTGTGGGCAACTAATTTCATGTATGAGTAGTACACTAAGAGTATATTTAGAACCAAAATATGTGATGAGCACCTGGAGAACTCACTGAGATTTGTAACTACTTCCATCGAACTAGATATTATTATATTATCTTTTAGGATGTGGCTAGCGTACTGGACTCCCAGGTAGAGGAGCCGGGTGCAAGTCCAACTGTGCTACCCTTAGATTTTTTCTTCATAGTGAGCCTCTACAACTCACTGTACGGTGATTGGCTCCGGGCGCCAATGAACATAGATATTGACGCGCTTTAAATTAAAAAACAAAATTGTCTTTTAGGTTACCATTTTTATGAAAAACACCTGAGTTTCAGGGTTGAGAAGCGTCAGTGGTTTGCTAGAAACACATTTCACCCACGTTCTTACCGACGTTTGCTGCATTATTTCAAGGTGTATCGACCCTGATCTTCATTGTAATATGGGCGAAACATCGGTTTCTAGCAAACCACTGACGCGGTTTCAACTGGGATCCTCAAGTGTTTTTCATAATTATATTAGTTTCTCAAATATAATATCAAATTTTACATAAGCCAACCTTTTTTCAAGTATTTTTGCGGGGAAAATAGTAATAAGTTTATTACTTGTTACATATATTTTCTACAATAGTAATCGAAAACGAATATTATGTTCAAACATAATCTCCATCTCAAAACGGTTATCGTACCTCTTAAAATTTGAATAAAGTAACAGCGATTATCAAGAAAATTATTTACGAACTGATCTTTGCTCATCAACTATGGTTAGTATTTGTATTCTAACTGCGGCCCAAGAGGATTCTTCTTCTTCTTCCAATATGACCCAGGAAACCGAGAAGGTTGGACGTTATTGATAAGAATGGTAAAATTTGAAGAAAATTGGTTAACCCGGAAGTGCAATTTTCAAAAAAGGTTTTTGAGTTTCTATATAATTATCTCGAATATGGTTGGAACGATTTTCTTTAAATTTGGAATGCTAATGCAATGATGTAAACCTAGCACTTTTATTTAAAATATGTTTGAAAAAATTAAATAAATAGATTTTAGATAGTTGTGCGGACTATGTGACGTTAAATTTCAAATATCAATGGATGGTTCAATGTTACTGCGCTCTCTTCACACCCCCATCTGCTAGGGTTGGTAGGCTGTTACTTGGTACTACCATCGCATCTGACACAAAGGTTTTGATCAACCAAAGTTGCGATCTTCTGAACTTTTTTTAAAAATTTTCCCGATTTTCTTAAGCTTGGAGTGCTCATTACTTAAATTTCAAATGTTCTATGCAGTTGATTCAATGTTTTTTGGTGCACTCTACAATACAATCACTTGTCACAATCAAGGTCACTAGTTTGGTACTTCCCATCAACATATCTATATTTATGTTAGAACTAAACTTCAATTTTATGGAAATTTGTCACTTTATGAATAATTTTATTACCCGGAATAAGAGATAGTTTCGTTCGATTCTACTAAGTTCTAACCTGTTTGCTGTTCACGTTTCTGCACAGAATACCCTCTCTGACGATATGTATAATTAATCGGATATCGTTCAGGCATAAGAAAAAGAAGCAAACGCTCACGACCACCAATCTTAATATATTTCTAGAACCAACCAATCAGCTGTTCAATAATTCCGACTATTTTTGCAACAAGTGTACGTGCTGTTACAATTTTTTTTTTTTTGCCAATTTTAACAATAATTAGTGACAACAGAACCCTAAATAATTACTGACAACAGAACCCTAAATAATTACTAACAACAGAACCCTAAATAATTACTGACAACAGAACCCTAAATAATTACTTTGCATGTCTTAAGATAATAATAATATTTTCTTTTGTATTTATTCATAAAACTTTATTTTGTATTATTATTTATTTTATATATACTTTTAGAATATGATTGCGTGTAATTTTCCGAACTTAATTTATGCCATTTTCAAGCAAATCCATGGGTAAATGGTTATATGTGTTTGAACAAGCAATTTCTCTTTGTTTCTCTTTTTTTTATTTCTGTCTAAATTATTTGATATAGCAGTTAAATTGCAACAAACAAAGAAGAAGACAGCAAAATTAAAATGAAGGGACGGTTAAGAAAATCCAAGAATGGTTTAATATAAATATGCTGAAGATCGGCACTAGCTGGTTTTCGGAATTTTTTTTTTTTTTTACTTTATGTTACTCCTGGTGAGAGGAAGTACTGCGATGGTGACAGATTTTCGAAATTTAGTTTTTACCGCAAAGACAAGTTTTGGAATCCCTTGAATACATACAAAGGTTTTTAGCGAATGGTTTGTATGTGTATATGAATGTGTGCGTGAGTGTTTACAAAATATTTGAAAAACGAAAAGTCACAGGAAGCTCAAACTATATAATCCGTTTAAGTACGATCACCGCATCAGTCAGGAAGATTTCGGGTAGAATCCATCAATCAGAAGTGCGACTTTACAGAATAGTTTTCCAGTTTTACGTGTTTTTGTCGAAAACGGCTCCAAAGATTTTCTTTAACTTCGTTTAGTACCCACATAAATACCTAACACTTTTATTTGCAACGTCTTCCAGGGAGTTGTGGTCGTGGTTCCGCAGAGCTAGAAAGCATCAGAGACATTTTCGGTAATAGCCTGCTTCATTTTGTGGTCATCGACCGGTTTCAGGCGTTCGCCCATCTTCAGGATGCGTTAAGACAGTGTGACAACACAGATTTGCACAAATTTTTTAGGAGTTCTGGGGAAACAATAGCGTTATACTTTCCTCTGAAGTACCATTTCAGTATAATATATGATTTAACCACCTATATAATATTAGTACCCATTAGAAGCATTGTTAGAATTCCAAAGTTGAAGAAAATCGGTTAACCGAAAGTGCGATTTCACAGAATAGACTTGGGATTTTTTGAAAATTTCGTGAAACCGGAGTTATGACACTATCTCCATGAGAGCAACCATTTGTGACGTAACTGAAGCTGGCAACATATATATACCCCCACAGGCCAGCAGGCAGTCAGTTCCCAGCTCACCACCATACAGTACAGTTCTAAGTGTCTATAGTTTACTCAGTATATATTGTTGATCATTATTGTATTGTATTATTAAATAAATATCTTTTTAAAAAGTCAACTCCGGGTTCTTGAATCATAACTGGCGCCCGAACAGGGACCGCGAAGGCTTATAAGTCAAATAGTGCGACCACTTGTCTCACGTGCGACCAATTGTCTCACCACATCCCAAGAAGACTTGAAGCTCCCACATCAGTGGCTTATTCGCGGTACTCTACCCACAAGGACCCGGACTATCCTCAGACGATAGAAGAAAGGCAAGCTGTCGAATCAACAACAACGCTTAAAACCTGTAAGTAGCTCATTTGTCCTTAAACCCTCTAAATTAGTCATTCCTAAAGAAACCATCCCGGAAATGGCCCAAATTAACTATAAAATATCCAAAGAAGACTACGACCACATTCCCTACTTTGACGGAAACCTTTCTGAGCTAGCGTTCTTCTGCGAGATTGTCGAAAGTGCATTCGCCACAGTCTGCAGTGACTTCGTCAATAGGATACAAGAGCTACGTAATTCAGTTTATATTAGACTTAAGTTAGACGGACTTACAGCGGACGCTCTGTAACAACTTATAACACGGGTCGACAAGGAAATAATTTTCCACATATATAAATGCCTGCCCCGACTTTAAGTAACCATATCATGATCTTCGACCCTAGCACCCTTGACGAAGTACGAAACATCATTTATAACAAATGTTCTTTCATTATAGCGAACCTAAACTCCTCCCACGGTCCTAAAAGGCCCAACCAACCCTTCCGGAAACCAAACCCGTACAACCAATCCCAACAGCCTTATAGACCGAATACCCAATACTCTTATAGAACGAATCCACAATACACTGCTCCACACGTCCCCGTGAATCAGGCCCCTAACTACCATTAACAACCAATTGAATTTAATCCCAGGCCTATAGAACAAAGACCTCAAACTTCCCTTTACAGACAACAACCGCAACAGCCCCAACGCCCAAATTTCCAATTCATGAATCCCAACCATCCTAACAATCCAAACAATCCGGATCACCCCTTTAATCGACCCAGACTACCTCCTGGTTACTTCTCTCAAAACACGGTGTCTATGCGTACTGCAGGCAGACCCAGGTTCAAAGATTACATCTCTCCTCACGAACTAACTCACTGCCAAAATGACGATCAACCTGAAAAGTACTCGGAACCAAACAGGGCTTACGAAAACAGACTTTCCCGCTTAGAGAACTCACTAGACAAAATAACGGAAAAGTTTGATCATTTTTTAGACGTTGGCCACGGGAGCCAAGAAGGCCCCCCGAATTCAACCTAAACCTAGTAGACAAGTCTCTCCCACACTTTGAAGACAGATACGGGCTGAAATGGCTTATCGACAGCGGATCAGCGGAAAACTACATAAACCCTAACGTTGTCCCTACTGACGTAACATTATTCAACGACCCCTTCATAATAACTACACCCGCTGGAAAAAAGAATGGAGAACAATCCTGCACTTTCAACATTCAAGACACATTCCACGTAAACTTAGAAACTAAATTCCATGTATTCCCTTTTTCGGACAAATACGACATACTGTTAGGCCACAAAACTATGCAGGCACTCGGAATGAGCATAGATTTAAATAAGAACATCCTTTCTTACCCCCAGGGGATAATTCCCTTAAAATTTACTCTTGAGATCCCTGAAAACAATTCAAACATAATAAATTTGGAACAGGGAATTAACTTCATAGAATTACCCGTTAAGAATAAAGAATTAAAATACGGATTAATTAATGAAAATATAAAAATAAACGATAAGGTCACAATAAAAGAAGGCCTTTATAGCATTAGTAATAATAAAATCTTTGCCAAGTTGAATCCAAGGAAGTTATGGCCATTTGCCCTGAACCCATGGACGTCGACGAACCGCAAGAGGTTTGTACTAAGATACCAGACATAGTGACGACCAATTGTCCCGACATGTCTGGGGAGACTAGGTTAAAAGAAATAAAAAATGAAATCGCTTACTTAATTAGAACTGAGCACATGAACTCAGAAGAGAAAAATAAAATAATAGGATTATTAAGGAACCACCCCAAAATAGTTAAAAGAGAACATGACCGACTAAGCTGTACTGACCTACTAAAGCACAAAATAGTAACGACGGACGACCAACCGGTCTACACACGAAACTACAGATATCCGGAAGTCTATCGAAAAGACGTACAAACGGAGATCGACAAACTACTAGAAAACAAAGTAATACCAACACTCTAACTCCCCCTACAATAGCCCAATTTGGGTAGTACCAAAAAAACCAGACGCCTCGGGTAAAAAGAAAATACGTATGGTAATAGACTACCGTAAACTTAACAAGACAGTCGAAGACAAATTTCCTCTTCCTAATATTGAGGACTTATTTGGTAAAATAGGACGCGCGACTTACTTCTCAGCCATCGACTTAGCTTCAGGGTTCCACCAAATTGAGATGGACCCCGAATCAGTTCCCAAGACTGCATTCTCTACTGAGACCGGACATTACGAATTCTTACGCATACCCTACGGACTTAAGAACGCACCCCCCACTTTTCAAAGGGCAATGAATTCCATCTTTTCTAGACTCCCTAACGTACTTGTATACATGGACGACATTATCATTTTCTCAGACAGCCTGGATGAGCACATAAAACACCTCAAGACGGTTTTTGACAAACTGAAACAACATAATCTAACCATTCAACTTGACAAGACAGAATTCTTCAAACGAGAACTTCTCTTTCTTGGACACATCATCTCCGACAAAGGCATACAACCTAACCTGGCCACACTAGATGCGATTGCCAAGTTCCCACTTCCTAAGACGCAAAAACAAATCAACCAATTCCTCGGTCTCACAGGCTACTACAGGAAGATGATTAAGAATTACGCCAAAATAGCTAGGCCTTTGACACTCTCACTACGTAAGGACAGGGACATAGTAATTGACGACAGCTACAGACAAGCCTTTGACACCTTAAAATCCCTTCTGCAAAACAGTCCCATCCTACAGCTGCCCAACTTTGAGAAACCATTTATCCTCACCACGGACGCCTCCAATTACGCAATAGGAACCGTCCTATCCCAGAACATCGACGAAAAAGACCTCCCTATTTCCTTTGCCTCCCGCACTTTAAACAAACAGGAGAATTACTCCACAATAGAAAAGGAGCTATTAGCTATCATTTGGGCGTGTAAACATTTCCGACCTTATATATACGGACGTAAGTTTACCAAACAGACTGACCATAGACCATTACAATGGCTACTCAACTTGAAGGAACCGAACTCTAAACTAATCCGATGGAAACTACAACTGGCAGACTTCGACTTCAACGTAAAGTACGTACAAGGAAAAAGTAACGTAGTAGCAGACGCCCTATCACGAAATCCACCAGAAGAACAGAACGTAAATGAAAGAAATGAAGTGCTTAAATTTTCTTTAAAATTTGAGAGGTTATTTCATTTTATTGTAAGTTCACTCACCTGCAAGCGAACATCTTGTCAATGTTTCACATAGATTTATTTCCTTTTTTTCTTTTTTAATAATCATTAGATTAATTGAATGATACCAAACGTTTTAGAACTTGTACGCTTAAAACTTAAGTGTACACATAAAACACTTAAAATTTTACCATAACATTAGTTAAAATCTCATAAAGTCGTTCCCTAGCACTGCCAACAGAAGAGTGTCCCTCTCTTCCAGTCAGAGCAGCCCTGTAAATTACAATGACGGCCATAAAAATGGAAATCACCTGTTCTTCTTTTTAATCTTTAAAAGAAATCTTTGCAGCATAAAAGTTTCTTTTCTTAAATTCCAATTCAACATCTACCTAGGCGGTTGAATGGTTGAATTTCTAACAAGAGATAAATGAAAATTTAGGCAACACATAGTTTTTAATATGAAAATAAGACAAATGGTGGTGATTTTTCTATATGTTAATTCGGAGTAAATGTATCATCTATTTTCTACGTCACTTTTTTATCACCTGGCTTATCTATCCTGGTGTGAAGAGCAAATATTGGGATCGTGTCGAATTTTCGAAATTGAGTTTTTACCGGAAATACACGTTTTGAGGCACTCTGAGTACAGAGAAATGGTTTTTAGAAAATGGTCTTTATATGGGTGTGTCTTATGTATGTGTATTGACAGAATATCTCAAAAACGAAAAGTCGCAGAAATCTCAAAATTGGTACTCCGTTAAGGTACAACCACCACATCAGACACGAAGATTTTGGACAAAATCCATCAACCAGAAGTACGACTTTACTGATGGTATTTCAGTTATCTGTCATTTTTTCAAAAACGGCTCAAACTATTTTCTTCAAACTTGTTAATCCACTTCCACACACAAAGAGCTACAACTTTTATTTGAAACATTTCTCCGGGAAAACTCATTTAAGGGGACTTTTGGAGGAGAAGTGGAGTTAGGTTGCCCTGTAAAGGTTATTTCAGTTATTACACAATTGTATCAACTAAATAATAATAATTAGAATTAAATATGTTTTCAAAATTCCGAGTTTGAAAATAACCTTATGAAATGAGAATTTTATATTCAGTTTCTTGTGATTTCCTTCATAAAAACATGGACTGATTTCATTAAATTTGGTATTACCAACATCAATATATACTGTAAAAATTTCGCCCTAAGATAAGATACTATAAGATTTTTCTTCCCTCAAAAAAAGTAGTTCTATTTAGTTTAGACTCCCCCATTGATAATTAACTTGAAGACAACTAAATATCTAGTGAGAATTATTTATAACTGATGGGGGAAGTTGTGTGAGTATTTCACACCAGGAATATTTATTTACTTTTTATATGAAAAACAAACGAACTCAGAGGTGTACAACGACTGACGAAATAAATCATTTTGCTGAAATTGGTATTTTAAAAGACGATTCTATCGCCATTTATATATGTTTTCAAGAAAATTAATATAATTCGACTACCTCCTTGATTTTTTTTTCTTTTAGAAAATTGCTTTTGGTAGGGACATTAATCATATTGGGATATTTTTAATTTATAACATTCATCAAGAATAAACTCAAAGATGTTTGTTTAGAAAAAAGGAAGCTAATTTTACAGGCCGTGTCAAAATATAACGTTTTTTTAATATACATCATTTCAGCACGATTAATCGTTCACTTTCGATTTTTTTTCTCTATCTTTCTCTTTTAAATAAAGAAAAGTATGATATCGTAATTTGGCTTACATTGATACTGTCATCAATCACAGAATGGGTTGAGCAAGAGAACGACGGGTGAGTATGAGGGGACAAAAAAAAACCTGATATTGGCGCACCACTCTGGGTAACAGCAGGTGGACACTGATGATAGAAGACTTTACACTTAGACCAACCCGGACTCCAAGGGCGGAAGAAAAGAAGAAAAAACAGGTGGCAAAAATTCCTCCACTACTCCCACCTACCAACCAACCAACCAGTGGGTCTATCTAACCCTTGCCGAAGGAATTCAGTGTTGGTCAGTTGGCCATAATGTCGGTAGCAGAAAAAGTAGAAGAAGAATAAGGTGAGAGGGGCAGAGTGAGAGAGTGAGTGGGAGTGGGGAAGACACACTCTCTTCCCCAAAAGTTCTTTGGTATCTCTGCGTGCTATCATGACGTAGTAATGATAAATGAGCTTTTTATACACGGTAGGATGATTTCATTGTTGTGACGTCATATAAACCATGGATCTCTCTCTCTCCCTTCATGAGCTTGTACATTGAGCATAGAACCCATTGACACTCCCCATGTAGGACTCCATATTACTTACCCTCTTGTATAATAAGACATCCAACAGTATTATGTGTCTCTCTCACTCTCTCTTTCTGTCGCCGCCTCCCAAAAAAAAGTAGTGCAATCCCTAACTCCTTCCGTCTCCAACTCCCCCCATTACTAACTCTCGTTTATCCAACCATGAGAAATATATTAAGAGCTTGCTTATCATTTTTATCGTTTTTTGAATAAGAATCCTTTTTTTTGTTTGGTGACTCTCTGGCTCACGCGATGCGGAAATAACACAAAAATGAGGAGAAAAACATAATAATAAAAATTATCATATAAATTTATTCAGGCGTGACCGACTGAAGTTTTACTGACAAATTTGCTAATTATTTTTTAATTTCTCTTTTTACTTTCTCTTACTACTGTAAGGGTATTGCGATGGTGCGGTATGTTTTACGGTCGGCTGGGTGTATATGGTATTTAATTTAATTGCTGTTAATGGGCACGAAATTAAGGATTTGATCAAAATCGGTGAACGGAAGTAGCACTTTATTCAATGGATTTTTCAGTTTTTTGGGACTTTTTTAAAAATGGCTCCAACGATTTTCTTTAAACTTTGCGTATACATACTAAATACATGTGGATCTATCAATTCTATTCGAAACTTTTTTCTGAGAAAATTCATTTAAGTGGTTTTGGGGGAGGGGTGAGATTAAGTTTTCAAGTGCCACTTCATTTTATTATACTGCTCTATCAAATACGAGTATATAACATATTTATACTGTCAAAGTAGTACATTCAAACCAATACAATAGAAAGCAATGAACACAATACAAATCACCTGTTTTACTAGTTTTACATACATCTGTTGCCCACCCTTACCAACAAAACCAAACAAAATTTCCCAATACGGCCTCTTTATACACAAGTACCCAACACTGTCAAACCTCCAATGCTGCTCCTCTAAAAATCAATTTTTTCAGAAAAATGTTCCTAATAAAATGTTACGTTTCTATCTAAGCAGCAAGTATTCCACGTTTAAAATAAATCTTGTAATAGTTTTCAATAAAATTCCAAGGATTCTGAAAAATCGCACTTCCGGTAAACCGGTTTTCTTCAAATTTGGAATTCTATCAATGCGTATTTGAAAGTTTGAAATGAGCGTCAATTATGCACATTAACTCTGCTCTTGATTCATCCCAGAATGCCAATACTGCTTTCCAAAATTGGTCCACTTGGCACTCTGATTCGACTCTCACGGCTTTACTTTTAGCAAAGCGGGGATCTCATCTATTTAGAGTTTGAGAATAGGTTGAGGAGCACTGCCTCTAATCATTCGCTCTATCGGGAGAGACTCGTCTCATTGAGTGCAAGCAATCCTGAGGGAAACTTCAGAGGGAACCTGCTCCCAGTTAGATTGGTCTTTGGCCCCTACACCCAGTTCCGACGATCGATTTGCACTCATTGCACAGAATTGCCACTATGGTATCCCCTCCTTCGTCTTGGTCAGGCGTAGTTCACCATCTTTCGGGTATTTGAAATTCTGTGTATTAATATTATGTAGGTGGTAAAATCATGGATTACACAGAAATGGTACTTTCGAGGAAAGCATGACGCTACTGTTCTCCCAACCCGCCCAATTTTCCTGGACATTTTTTTCAAATAAAAGTGATAGGTATGCAATTGCTACACAACGTTTAAAGAAAAGTGTTGGAGCCGTATTAGAGAAAATGATGAAAAACTGATGAAAAAACATTCAGCAAAGTTGTACTACCGGTTGGTGGGTTTTGCCTGACATCTTTGTATCTGATGCAGTGAGAGTATCTAAACGATGTAGGAAGGGATTAGCTCAGTTGTAGCACATGGGATTCCCAAGCGGAGGTCCCGGGCTTGAAACCAGCATACTGCCCTTAGATTTTCTCTCCCTACGAGCTTCTATATCTCACTATCCGGTGATAGGTAGCGTTGTCTGTAGCTAGAGAACACTGCTCGGAGGACGGCAGTGCTCTGAGAAGGATCCGAGGGCACAATAGATCTTTCAGGTCGCAGTGTATAACGCCTTATGAAAAAAAATAATCTAAACGAAATACCAAGTTTGAGCTTCCTACGAGTTTTCGTTTTTGAGAAATTCTGTACATACACAACACGCACACACACACACACACACACACACACACACACACAACATTCACTAACAATATTTTTTTCGTATTCAGAGGATTCCAAAACATGTATTTTCGGCGGAACCCAATTTCAAAATTTGGCACGATCACAGTACTTGCTCATACCAACAGAAAGTAAAAAGAATAATTATGATTACAATTTTTTTGTTTTGTGAAAATTCCGTTTGAAATAGTGTAACAAAATTTTCATTATTTTATCTGCCTCTGGTGGAATAAACATTTTGAACCATTAATTGTGAAACTATATTAAAAGAGAAAAATGGAAAATTTTGGGAGGGAAAGACCAAAAGCTAAAGAAAAAGCAGATTAACGAGGGGGGAGTGAAGATTTCCAGCCTATTTTTAAAGCAGTCTATATCAGTCACTTGTTTTTTTTTTTTTTAATTGAAGGGAGCAGAAGAGGACGCACTCAGTCGCAGCTAGTTAGCGATGAAAACTCTTTGTGAAAAAGTGGCCAATTTTCCTTTAAAGTCACCCAGTGAAATTGGCTCCATACACACCGTACAGATCCACAATAAGAGAGAGTGAGAGAGCGGAAAAGCACTGCTTCACTCCCATCCTACTCACTGGATTGACCAATCCAGAATAGTAGTAGTAACATGGGAATGAAATTGTATACCGATGAGTTAGGGTTAGGAAAGGGTAACCCACTAGAGAGAACAAGTCCTACTAATCTCAGGCTGTAGTGTGTTACTGTACGGCTCTCCGAGCTGTAACTCTTTTTTATTTATTTTTTTAAAAGCCTTCTATTTGTGAAGTACATCTCTTTGGCTTCTTTTTTTATTATTTCAGATCGATTTCGTTTGAAAACCAAACGAGCTCTAAAAAGAGATTGACTGATGAGAGAGAATTTATAAATAAGAAGCAAAAGGAAGCAGACATGTACCCCACCCACCAAATCCTCGTGTGTAACACACGATTTTCTCTTACTCCCTATTAACAAATACATATGCGTCTGAAGAGAGAGCAGAGTATACATATATATACATATATAAAATGACATATTTTCTTTAAACTTTAAATTTTTCTCATTTTCCTTAACATAAATATAGAGGTGGTGGTGGGGGGGAGAAAAACAGTTTTATCTCCTTCTTTATATACCATTGTTATTGCTGCCGTAGACCAAGCATCAAGCAATTGTGAAGAAGTTTTATTTTAACATTTTTTTGAGCATGGGGGAGGGGAGTTTCTGAAATGTCTGTTTAAATTATCTTTTTAACCTGGTGCAACTGCAAACTGTTAGCTGCCTTACAAATAGCAGAACTTAGATTGGGGTATAATTAATTTGTTGTGAATGTTGCCTACTCTAAGAGTGAATATCAGGTTATCTTCGAATACTTGACTCAGGTTTCCAAATGAGTTGCTCTTTAATTATAATATTGTTAGTAAGTATTCTATGGGGTTCATTGGTACCCATATTTAATTGTTATATAAGAGGAAGGTAGTCAGAATAAGAAACAAAAGGTTCAAAAAGTAAATCATTTACAAAAAGTTAAGATGCCACCTCATAAAGATCCACAACACTTTGACATTTACATTAGTAAAATTTATGTGCTTATCGCTTGTAGATCTGCCATTTAGTAAAATAAATTTAGAGTTTCTACTAAAAGTTAGCTTATTCAATATAAACAATAGTTATGGTTGGCCGTTGTTAGTAAAAAAAAAAATATTAAATGGCTGGGACCAAAACTTTTTATCTTTAAATCGTTAATTATTAAATTATTTAATCGTTACATGTTCTGGTTTATTATGTAAGTTTCGGTATATCTCTTTGTTTTAATTAAGTAGTTCCTGAGGAAGGACTCCAAAGGAGTCCGAAACGTCGAATGGACTTTTAAAGATAAAAAGTTTTTTCTTTTATCTACAATATTTTGTTTGTTTGGCCTCTTTTATTTCAAATTCATCAAGACTGTTCCTAAGAACAAAGAAGTGTGTACAATAAATGAATTTAGTATCTATCTGATTTTTTAAATGACCAACACTACAATTAAATCACTTCCTAACTCTTAGAGTAGGTAAAGTTTTCTTTAACTTTACAAATAGATTGATTAAAACTATCTAAAATATTATTTAAATCTAATGAGGTTGGAATGTAAGTTATCCCTAGAACAAACTTATAGTAGGAGCTTTCATTATTATCCAATACTCACATAAGTATATCGAAAACATTATAAGCTTACATTTAATTGTAGTTCAGAGTGAAAGAACACCGCTAACCTACAACTGGCTCTACTTCTGTTTTCTTCTTTAATGGCAGGTAATATGATGGAGAGGCGTGTCTGGCACATGACTGTCATGCTTCCAATCATGGACAACTTCACAGCATTCATCCTTGTGATTGAGCTCAGTTGGTTGTTGGCAGTCCAAAATGCTCATCGGGGGTATGGTCAGGGCTATTACTGAGACGTTGCTGTGTCTTTCAAGGAGCTCTCTCAGGCATCTGTTTGGATCCCTCACAGGACATTGTGGTCTAAGGAAACATCTCTACGTAATGGGACTCATGCCGGATCCATTTTGTAGAGTTTGTGAGACAGTGGAGGAAACACCCATCCATCTTATGACACATTGTCTGGGTTGAGAGGAGATTAGGTTCAGGACCTTTGGTCGGAGCTTGGCAGGATGTCTGTGGAAGAGCTTAGGCTATTTTCCCTTAAGATTACTGTCCGATTTGTTCGGACTGCGGTGAATCTTAGATGGATTAGACCCGGGTCTGGACATTTGTTCTAGACCCTGTTTGTTGTTGTTGTTCTTGGGGTAGCTATATGCGCCCAGTGAGGCTTTGGATAGCGTAGGGTTTGGTCCCGCCCCACAAAATAATAATAATTAATAATATAAGAATAATAAAATAATAATAATAGATAATAATAATAATAATAATAATAATAATAATAATAATAATAATAATAATAATAATAATAATAATAATAATAAGAATAATGAATAATTGAGGAGATGATGCAACAAGTTCACGTTACCTTAGACATTCCAAAAGTGTTTAGTAGAGTTTCCTACCGACTGCTAGAAACTCCTAAACCTAAGCTTTGTCATAAGATGTATAGATGTTTCTTCTCACAAACTCTACAAAAGAGGAGTCTGGCGTAAGTCCCATCACGTAATGCTGTCTCCTCAAACCACAATGTCTAGTAAGGGATCCGGAACAAATGCCTGAGAGTAGTCTGTGAAGCATACAGCAATATTTCTCTGTTAGACTTGTTCGGACCCCCACTGAGCATCTTAAACTGCGTGCAAGCCTGACAACATTAATAAATGAACATTTTACGAACAATGGTATTCTGTCAGAGGAACAAAAAGGATGTCGCAAAGGGGCAACACGTTGTAAGGAACACCTTATTATAGACGGCATCGCGTTGAAGCAAGCCCAGGTTAAACAAAGAAATCTCCACTATGTTATGTTGACTACGGATGTTGACTACAGAAAAGCGTTTGACTCTGTACCATATTCATAGTTACAGAAAGTACTACAGCTTTATAAAGTCAACCCAGCAATAAGTTTATTTCTTAAGGAAGTTATGAGAGCTTGGCGAACTTCTCTGGTCTGCAGTTGGGTCAAATCCATTACTGATATTAATCAGACGCGGAATCTTTCGGGAGGATTCTCTCAGTCCTCTCTGTTTTTTTTTAGCACGGAATCCGCTGCCCCGAATGCTTAATAGGTCGGGATACGGTTTTGAATTGAAAACTGTGGACTCAGACCCATTTATACTGATACATATTTTCTTTATGGATGACCTGAAATTGTACGGAGGAAATACAAAACAATTGAATTAACTATTTCAAATAGTTGGGACGATAGCGGGACATTCAGATGGAGTTTGACCTGGAGAAGTGTCGCACCCTTAGTATATGTCAGGGAAATTAGGGAATAATGACTTCGTAACGCCGGATGGAGATGCTTTTGAAGCCATGGACGAACGTTCTTACTACAAGTATCTAGGAGTGCAGCAATCTAAACGAACTGAGCACATGCGAGTAAAAAAGAAGCTGAAGTCAGAAATGTGAAAGCGCTTGCAGTTTTGAGATCTCAGTTGAACTTCATCAACTCTTATGCCATTCCAACGCTGCTTATTCCTTTGGAATTATTTCTTGGTCCAAAACAGATTTGAAGGTCTTGAAAGAGGAATGAGGACAGAAATGACGAAATACAGAACTCTTTTGTTGAACGCATCACTCTCCCAACGGCAGAAGGTGGTGCGGGGATCGTGAGCGTAATAGATCAGCACAATAGCCAAATATGCTCACTGAAAAGGTATTTCTTTGCCAGATGCGATGACTCATATCTTCATAGAGTAGTTTGCGGTTTGGATTTGCAATGGACGCCACTAAATCTGAGTGACCGGTCGCCTCAAGGGAACGAAAGGATCCAGGATGTGCCAGAAACAATAAGACATCGAAAGCCAAACCATTGCACGGGAAGTTTGCATATGATCTTGAACAGCTGAATGTCCACAAATCAGCGTCGAACGCATGGCTTAGGAACGGCCAACTTCTCCCGGTAGATGATGTCTGCAGACGCTGCCGCGAAAAACCTGAAACTATGACCCATGTCATTGGCGAATGTTCGGTTTTGGCTCCCAGTGAATACATCAAGCGTCACAACAATGTTGCTAGAATTGTTTACCAAGAACTGGCGATTAGATGTGGTTTCTTAGAACCATGGCTGCACCATATTATAAATATATTCCATCCCCAGTGCTGGAGGACAGTAGATACCGCCTATGTTATGACAGATCTGTTATAACGACAGATGTGTTAGTCATAATAGGCCAGATATCATCCTTGAAAACAAATTAAGGAAGGGTATAAGATTAATAGACATCGTTTTGCCAAACACACATAATTTAAGTAAAACTACTGAGGAGAAGCAAAGAAAGTATGCCGAGAATATGGCAGAGAGAGTCACGGTTGTTCCTCTTGTCATTTCCACGACTGGAATTGTCCCCAAATGCCTACATGATGGTATCACGCTTCTCAATGTTCATCTCGGATTAAACATTTATATTCACAATGCCGTCATTTTGGATACAAGCCGCATTGTGCGGCTATACTTAATTAATCAATGAAAGTGTGCTTTCCGATATAACCTGCACCTTTCTTAAAAATGAAAATGCCAGCATTAGCTGAGAAAAAATAAATAATAATAATAGTATTTTATTCTCAAACTATTTACAAAATAACAAAATGGACAAGCATTGTACAGCATGGAAAAACCCGTCTGCTGGAGGTCGATGTGAAAACAAAAATATTTAATTGTACAAAAAAATTGAGTTATATAACGAAATCAGTGAATATAAATATGATAATAGATAATGATATTATGTATAGAATGTTGGTAAATATTTATAAATAAAACTAAAAATTAAATTTTTCAATTAGCTATTGGCGATAATTCCACGAAGTGCTATTGCATAACCATAGCACTATAAGAAATTGCACTATAATTAATTGAAGTACAACTATAACTAATTGTTATATATTGATTGTTAACTTTGCGGTTAGGAAAATTTAACATATCAGTCAATTGGGATGTTGTCAAAACGGGTCTACCGAGATAAAAACCTTTATATTCGGATAAAGCAGTGCTCTCCGCCATAAAATGAACAGTGTCTTCCTTAACCCGAGAGATACACATTGAACAGAGTACATTTTCCTTCTCTATGAAAAGAATACAATTCAAATGCAAGAGCTCACCTCTAATTTTAAACAGCCATCGTAATTCTTGCAGAGTTAGCTCGCTCGTATTCATGTTTATGGCAAAATTTCTGTTCAGAATTTATAAATTTATAAAATAAAGAAACTGTTGGTAGACTGAGCGCGCTCCAAAATAACCAATTGATGATCTTCCCTAATTTTATTAATAAGTTCGAAAAAAAAAGACGGCCTCACGGAAATATTATCAACAGAAAATTTAAAATCTGACAAATGGACGGATGATAATGTAGTCCACTGGTTTGACCAAAGAACATTGCTATTAATGACTTTATAGGCAACCATCTTGACATATCTGTGACCAGGACACTTCACCTCCTTTAAGATATAATTAAAATGCAGTCTCAGATTTTATAGAAATAAAAGATCAACCCCAGTCACTAAATAGAGCATGTAATTGTGTGCACCAGAAGGTAAAGCGAATAATTTTCTGATGAAAAAACGTTGGGTTTTCTCAGTTTGATTATTTGGGATTGCATGAGTTTGGTTCAGTACGTAGTGAGAGTAACAAGTGCTCAGAATCATTTAATTTTTTTTTAGGTTTCTATTAGGAATAGTAATTTGATTTTTGGTGGTACCACAGAGTTAACTTCTGACTGGTAAACAAATGAATTTTTAACAATATTTTGATATAAGCAAAACAAAGTCAACATTTATTATCATACTAGTTAACTTGGTTACAATTGTAAATCTTCATATACTTACATCTGTCTGTTCTTCTATAATTTTCCATTGATAATTGAAATTTAATTATCTTTATCTCCGAACAAACGATTAAAACTAATTAAAAAAAAAAGAAAAACTTTTTAAACTCTTTCAATTTATGAATAAGGCGTGAGCTTTAGCGGAACGAAATAAGTCACCTTGTAGGTCGAAATGTTCCAGAACTTCTCCAGAAATATAAGAAAGTAGACTAAAAAAAGCACATTAGTCTGCGGTTATAGACATGGAAAAAAAGATGATGGATCATTTTGCATCGTTATTAGATTCAAAACTTGCCGCTCTTTCTGACTCGTTTAGTGCAAAATTAGCTTCTCTGTCAACTAAAGAAGATATTCAACGGATTAGAGATGATTTTACTAAACTTGGAAAGGAAAATATTCAATTAAAAAAGGAAATCGATTCATTAAAATTGGTAAATTATAAAAATGAGAGCCTTATTGAGGAACTGATATTAAATCACGTAATAATAATTTAATTTTTAAAGGTATCAAGTTCAATTCAAACGATTTTTCTGAACTTGTTGTAACTTTTTGTACTGAGATATTGAAAATTGAATTAGCTAAGGACAATATTTATGCCCATCCTCCTGGTCCTGTTACTGCTCCTGGAACTCCCTTGCTGGTCTCCTTTGTGAAGCTACAAGATAAATTTGTTGTATTAAATGCGAGTAAAGTACTAAGGAATACAGGTTGTGCTGTGCATCAGGGTATGTCAATGGTTACAAGAAGGAAAAGGGCTAAAATCTCTTTTTTGCGAAGAGAGATTTTCCGATTGAACACCCAACTAAAAATTAATATGAAGAATAACTGCTTCTTCGTTCAAGACCAAAAATTTTCATGGTGTCACTACTTAGGAGTTCGTTTTTTGGAGGAAGATGGCATCTCTAAATTAAATGAACTGGTTGGAGCTGATGTGACGGAATTTGTGACGGCACTACGTACTGATACTCTTCCTAAAGATTACTTTTCGTCTGCATACCCCCTACAAGGACGTTTCACTCCACGCAAGATTTCATCTGCCTCTCCTAGTTTTTTCTTGAGACAAGTTTGTCTGTCATAATAATTTACGCAAAGAATGGAACGAACAATGGAATTAAAAAATTTAAATTTTACTGGCAAAGAGATCAGATCCTGACATATAATTTCAGACCATAATCTTTTGATTGCAAGTTTGGCAGCAGAGACTTTTTGCTCAGGTGATGCTTCGATAAACGAGAGGTAAGAGTTACACCTCAATAGACACACCTCCAAAATGCCATTTTTCCTTTGAGGCTAACTTGCCCCCTCTTCTGAAAACCACTGCTTTGGATTTGGTCAGATTTACTACTAAGTTCCATTGATCGCAGTACTCCTTTAAGGCGTTAATGTTTCGTTGGCGTTAATGTTTCGAATAGGATTACATCCCATTGCCCTGTACAGTAGAGAATTCCGGAAGATCTTGGGAATGGCTAGCTGGTACCGCCGATTCATTCGGGATTTTTCTACTATAACAGCACTCCTAAAATCCCGTTCCAAGTGGATGTGAGATTTCGAGCAGACCCTGAAAGAAGCTCTCGCGCAGGCTCCAGTTCTCGCCCGACCTGACTTCAGCCAACCTTCTCGTCTTCAGACTGATGCCAGTGGATTGCTCCAGAACAAGGTTCGCAAATTTCCCGAGTATCATTCCGGGTGGACTATTAGAGAAGGACATTTGTTATTTCATAAGAAGAACACCCTTAAAGGAGAGCTTGAAGAACCTAGCGAGGAATGGAAGGTTGTTGTCCCACGTCACCTACAAAATAAGATCCTATATGAAAACCACAATTTACCACAGGTAGGACACCTAGGAATCGACAAACTCTATGCCAGATAGTGTCGACTGTATTATTGGCCAGGACTTTACTGGAGCGTGGTATGTTTGCAGCTGCGGAATCTGTCATCGGATGAAACCGCCAAACTCTCCACCTAGAGGTCTCAAGTACTCACCCCACATAATTGATGCCAGGAACTTCACCTCTGGGAGAGGATGTGTAATACCCTCGTGGCAAAGCCCTGCCATCTAGCGTAACCTCACGGAAATAATATAGTAAGTAATATGACAGAAGTGGGGAGAAAGATTTGTGAAAAAGTCAGTGTATGGGATATGGTGCTTAACCCGGGAGAACTCGCTAGAAAAAATGAATAGCAAGAACTCGCGCGTGAGACTTTCTCTCACACCCCAATTTTCATATTTTTTCACCACATAATAATATTACTAGCTTCTGAATACCAATTAAGTAAACGACATTATATTTATAAATACAAATACAAACATAAACTTAAACAAATATCAATATAAAAAATATAAATAACACTTTATTTATAAAAAAAAAAAAACTGGAGCAAAACTGAATATAAAAAATATAATTTGTTTTGAATTAGTCAGTAACAGGACATTTTGGTAACGTAGCACAATTTGGGTGTACGTGCATCTGTTAATGAAAACACTTTGAGGACACATTTTGCGGTTTACTAAAGATGTATTGCCGAAAATTGCAACGTCCCCGAAACGGTTCCAACATTTCATCTATAGTACAGTATTCACCAACTTGGTAATTTTCTTTACATTTGGATATAAATTCATCCAGTCCTATCTTATGGAATCAGGATAAAAAAGACTCCAACATTCCAACGGAGTTTTAGCTTGCTTTGCAATAGTTTTCACACCTGGAAGATGGATAACGATGTTCTGTTTCCTTCTGCGCACATTTTCGCGGGGAGCGAAAACATGCCAAACAGTAGTTTTGTCGTTACCGCACAAGCAGTTCTCAGGATCGTCGTTTTCGAGTTTATCTTTTTTTTCTATCCCTGATTATTCTGAATCACTTTCCTCAGCATCAAAGCGGTTTTCGTTGTCTACAAGGTTGGGGAGAACTTCAGTTTTACCCTGTTCGGGATTAGGAATCCATGACAAATATTCTAAGCGAAAAAAATTTAACATAAATAAAATTAACAGAAAAATATAAAGTAAATAAATATCCTGAAAAATGCCACTTACGGAGATCGTACAACGCTTTCCCCATCTCGGCCATATGTTTGCCACGACTCATATGAATTTAAAAAATCAAAAATTCAAAAGAAAAACTAATTTTGCGTCACCAGTAAACCAAAAATGTTATACAAACAGAAAATTACTTACTTATAAAAACGTAACCCGAACACTAGCGCGTGAGAGATTCACTCACGGTTTAGAATATTTTTGTTTAATTTCCTCTCCTGAAGCTAACACAAGACTGAGAGGAAAAATATTTCAAGAGGAAGTAAACAAAAGATAAAAACTCAGCTAGACGAAACTTAATATCTCTCACTACTCCCACTTCCGGATTATGAGTGTTTTTCTTCAAGCGTGAGAGAAAATCTCACGGTGCGAGTTCTCCCGGGTTAAAGCTAATTACCGGTTAAAAGATAAAAAATGTATGAAAAGTGAAGTTCATGTTTTGTTTAAAATTCAATATATAATCAAAAGTAAAATCCTGAACAGGTATTCAAATGGTTGTAACTGAAAAGAATAAAAAAACTTAAATTTCGTTTGAACAATTATCCTTTATAAATGTGATTTAGGTTTTTGGTTCCCTGACCTAATATCGCTGAAATATATATGTTACAAATTCATTATACGAATACTTCAAAATTGGAATTTAAGAATAAACATTGATAAATCTAAAGTAACGGTATTCAGGATAGGAGATAGGTCAGCAAGAAAGCAGAAATGGAATTTAGGGGAAGATACTTGCGGTATGTACGGAGATGCCTGTCAATGAGCTTTGGCTAAGCTAGATAAAATTCAGTATAAAGCGGTACGTATTAGTTTGGGCGCTATGAGATCCACACCCACTAGTGTTCTATTGGTGGAGGCTAAAATAATGCCACTACCTTTAAGAAGAGATTTATTAATGGGTAGTTTCTTGTCTGATATCGTTTAATCAGAAGTCTGGGGTGGTGAAATGTATACTAAAGTCGAGAAATTTTTGCGTTTTTTCATTAAGAATTGTTTAAACTTCCTAAGTACACTGCTACTGCTTTTCTATATTATGAAATCAATCTGTCTCCTATTTTTGTTGCATACTATTAAACTTCATTTCGACTACTTGATCGGGGTTCTTACTCTTCTTGATAATAGGCTGCCGAAAATTTTGGCACTTCAGGTAATTCAACAGAATATATTTTGGTTTAAACAAATAAAAGAATATATTGAAGAATTTAATTTAGAGATGTTAAATTACAGCAATACTTACAGTAATTTGGATATATGAAAACATAACCATAATTCAGTAAGAAAACACATTGCCAATGATATCAGAGAGCAGTATGCTAAGATTTTGAATTTTGATACTTTCCCTCTTATTATAAAAATGGGGTTATATGTAATATTTTAACCTCCAAAGAGGGCCTCGGCTGGCTCAATGGTGATGGGGTGGTTTGGAGGGGAAGAGGAGGAAGGGTAAAAGGATGCGCCATGCTGTTGGGGGGTATAGGGGTATGTGCGAGCGCCAACAGCGAAACGCTCGCTGGGAAAATGAGGTTAGGAAGTGGGGGTATTAGAAATCGGAGCAGAGAAGTAGTTTTGATTTTCCGCCACACTTAATGGCTAACTATTATTACGAAATGAAAAGCCACTCACCGGTTTGGTGTTCACACAACACCCACATGAAGTCCGGGGCAAACCTTCCCGCATTACAGGTGTACAGGCCTCTCTCTCCCTCTGCTTCACTTACTCTTTTCCTTCTTCCGGTTCGCTGGAGAGCTGCAACGGGTCAAGAAAGAAAAGCGTCTCTAAATCATTCAACAATTCATATTAAATACTGGCCTATATTGATCAAAATTAAATTACACTGTTCTCTTCCCTGTAATGTACAGTAAAAAGAATTAAATTAAAAGAAAACCAGACTGCTAATTGGCAATGGCAATATACTTAATTTTCCTGCATAGCCGGATAGCTATCTTTACAGTTACTTCTACTGGTTAGTAACAACTGGTCCATTCCTGTGATTATTACCTCTCATAACCACAGGAACCCAGTTAAACCTAAATTACAACAAACCACACAGAATAAAATACATAAGTAAAATAAAATATCAGGTCTCCCCTTTCTCTTTTACATTACTCACTTCCGAGACCTTTTACCTTTAAGTTAACTCTATATATATATATATATATAATTTAAAAAAGAAATTATAATTATAAATTTTAACATACTTAATATTACACGTCCAGTGTGACATTCTGTATAAAGAAGAAATCAAATACTGTTGGTGGTGTGTGAACACGCAAAGTACTGCGTACTCCTGCCTCTGAGAATCATCACTACAAAGAAGATCGCAACTGTGATAGAGGAACAGGGATTTATGAAGTTTGGTGTCTCTCAGTTGGTCATATGCGATAATAGCTTGTAGGTCAAAGACGGAACTGCAGTTACAGACCAAAATTAAGAATAAGGGACGAAAAGGTGGTTCCCCAGTCTTACGCAAGCGAACCGGACAGAACGGGCAAACAGGGTTCTAAAGGCAATGATTATCCTTCTGTGTTCGCGATAATCATCGCAAGTGAGATATCCAATCACCAAAATTAGATTGCTCTAGAAACCGCAATATATGAGGCCGCGGGATACCCTCCAGCGTACTTAAATCACAGTAGGGAGTTACCCAGAAAAGCATTGATTATGACAAGGATCCTCAAGGATTATGACATTATGATATTGATTATGACAAGGAAATTCAAGACCGGCTAGACCGCGCTTGTGAGAAGGGACAAACAAGAAGACCCTTGGAATATTCAGAAGGACAGATATTTTGGTGCAGAACCCATCCACAATCTTATGCTTATCTGACACTTCCATAAATCAATTAACCTTACCCTCCCACCAAAAAAATGTTCAAATCAAAATTACTGAACTAACGCCTTTATAAACTTGCACTTCCGGTTGACGGATTTTTATACAAAGCTTTTAAGTCGGTCTAGTTTGTATAGGTACTTTCATGGTGGTATCTAGTTTTTTTGCTTTAAATTTAATCTATTGTTTATTTTTATCGTGATTATGGGGAAAATATAAAAATCCCATTACGTGTAACTTCCGATCGAAACATACCTTCTTTAAATTCGAAATTTTTGAATAATTTTATTCTCATTGACATTATATTGGCAGCAGTGGAACATACAAATCTCCAAATTCGTAAAAAATTTGTTATTTAGTACGTTGCCAATATTGCAATAAAAGAAAGTAATGTGTAGTTAGTAACTAAAGAATTATCTGTATAGATTTTTAACTTTTCCATTGCATTGTGGTTTGTGGCTCATAAAACCATAAAACTGTTAATACAAAAAGACGATTCACTAAAAGAAATCATGAGCCACATTACATTTTATTGCTTCTATTTTATTGTTTTTAGAACAATAGCGGCAAAGATGAAAGAAATTATTTTGTGTATGTGTATTGTAAAATTAAAGGTATAATTTTTATTTTTATTTTTTTGAATGCCATCTACGCTTGTGATGATAGTCATATACTTAGAATATGTTCCAGTAAAAAAAAAATCATATTCGTATTGACAGTATGTGTGTGCTATTAGCGCACTCTATAAAGAGAACAATTGAAAATTGTACTGTGTTGTCTCATACCTAGGGAAATATCAAGGCGGGACTTTGCGACCCCAAGGGGAAGAGAACCCTACATGCATGCTTACCAATTCCTTGGGGAACTTCTCAAAAGATGATTTTATACACTACTTGTATTTTATACGCCTTGTACTCTTGTTACTCAATACATGCCAAATCTATTATATAAGTTGTGCTTACAAACTTACAAAAAAAACACACACTCATATATATATATGTCAAATAAGTGTTTTTTTTTTTTTTTTTTTTTTTTTTTTAAGGAGTTTCCTCAGAACCCAATCGAAGATCATTTCGCGTTCTCCAGGTTGCACCACGTGGAGGCGATCCTCATTACACCCCAATAAAAATTTTATCTACGATAAAATATCTATCACAATAATTATACATGTACAAACATTATGTACAAATATGTATCTGCATAATGATTTGTAATTTATAGGAAGTTTAAAAATAACCACAATATATTTCTACCAAATTAAAATATACCCGGTCTTATTTCTTGCTATATATGGGCAGTTGATTTTTACTTAGATCAGAACACGGAAGCCGTCATTTTGTCCCAGGTTATGAACTCGTAGATTGTACGTAGATGTATGTAATTTTTACTTTCTCTTACTTCAAGTAAGGGGATGTATTGTAATCGTGTCAAATTTTCGATATCCAGTTTTTAGCGGAAATATCAGTTTTGAGATCCCCTGAGTCCAAAAAAGTGGTTTTCAGAAAATGGTGAGAGTATGTGTGTGTGTGTGTGTGTGTATGAACAGCATAACTCAAAAACGAAAAATCGCAGGAAGTTCAAACTTGATATTCCCTTAAGGTATCACCATAGGATCCGACAGTATGTTATTTGTTAAAATTTCTCAACCGAAACTACCACAATACTAAATAAGTTTTTCACTTTTTTTGCAAATTTCTCAAAAATGACCGATGATTTTTTTTTAAACTTGGAATATCAACCTCATGCAAGCATCTACAAGTTTTATTTGAAACCTTTCTCCGCAAAAATTCATTTGAGGGCGCATTCTAGGGAGGGGTGGGATTAGGCTTACACCAAAGTGCTATTTCAGTTTAATACACAATTCTATCAACTAAATAATATTAATTAGAATTAAATATAATTTTGGAATTCCGAGTTTGAAGAAAATCGGATGACATGAAGTGCGTTGTGACTGAAAAGTATTTTCTGTTTTTCCGCTATTTTCTCTAAAACGGCTCCAACGATTTTCTTACACTATGTGAACTACACATATAAAGAGCTACGATTTTTATTTGGTTCATTTCAAACTCATTGAAGGGGGCTTTTCAGGGAAATGTAGGGTTATAATTCAAGAAAATCAGGAATTCGGAAGTGCTTTTTTACTCATCAGTTTTTCCTTTTCGGGATTTTCTCCATAATACATCGACGAATTTCATTAAATTTGGTATACTAACTATAAAATGTTTCAATCACAATTTTATAAACTGCAGTAGGAGAAAGTTGTGTGGGTGTTTCACACCAGAACTCTAATATATAACGCTACTTCGTATCATAATTTATTTAATTAATGACACTAATAATTTGTTCGATTGCTATTTTTATGTTGTTGTGAGAAACTAGATTTTGATTGAATTAGCTGACGTTAGTAGATTTCCTTCTTTATAATACTCTCTCAATATTTTGTTGACTGGCGCCACATACATAAAATTAAGAACAATGTAATGAAAGCTAAAAACTCCAGGTCCAAGAATAGTGGGCGTCATCAAGTCATCCACATAAAAATTCCTTCTTATCACCACTGAGGCAATAGGAAATCTTGAAATACACTGATTGCCTACTTCAACTAAAGTTCGTGTCGCAAGGAATGGAGCTGTTTCAGTGCCATGTGTCACTGTGAGCAATCCATATTCATCAAGAGACAAAGTGGGCTCTGCCCTCCACAATATCCTTTGAAGGTCAGCTTGAACACGGTGAATCCTTATCTTCTATACATTTTCACGATACACGTAGCAATTTGATGTTGCCTGAAACTAGTTAATATTGATACCAACTGATTTTGTACAAAAGGGCCATTCATCAATATTTCATTAAGCAAATAATTGCTGGTTGCTTTACAAGATGCGTCAAATGCCACTGGAAGTTCAGACCTGGTACTATCATCCTTAGAAACTGGATGCTGTGGTATATAATATTGAGGAAGAGAAGAATTTAGTTCCTGTATGGTGTAGTTTCTTGTATTCTTCCATAAATAACAATATTCTCTCTTAAGTCGATCCTTGCTAGTTTCCAAAATTCGGCGGAGATCGTCGAAATTCATCGAAAACTGAAAAACTGTTCAGTAAAAGCGCACTTCCGGTTTACTAATTTTCTTGAAATCATAGAATTCCGGTTTTCTGAATTTTCTTTGGATGATAGAATTGTATAATCAACTATGTAGTAGCTCTTTAGAGAAAATCAGAACCCACCCCTCCCCCAAAAGCCCCCTTAAATGACTACCAGGAGAAATGTTACAAATAAAAGTTGTAGCGCTTTACATGTGAAGTTCACAATCCTAGTTTAAAGAAAATCGGGAGCCGTTTTCGAGAAAATACCAGAAAACTGAAAAATACATTTCAGTAAAAACTACTTCCGGTCATCCAATTTTTTTCAAAGTCGGAATTGAGCAACACATTTAATTCTAAATAATGTTAATTAAATGGCAGAATTGTATATTAAACTGAAATAACACTTTAGAGGAAAATCTAACCCCACCCCTCCCGCAAAAGTGCCCTTAAATGAATTTTCCCAGAGAAATGTTTCAAATCAAATTTCTAGATTTTTGTATGCTTAGTTGATATATCTCGTTTGAAGAAAATCGTCGGAGCCATTTTTGAGAAAATTGCTAGAAAGTAGGAAAGGTTGAGGAATTTGGACAAATGACCTATTGTCGGATCCCATGATGATATCTAAACGGAATATCAAGTTTGATCTTTCTACGATTTTTCGT
>JAAEAF010000657.1:0-19559 GCA_011037195.1 Triatoma infestans | reverse complement strand
CAGACCATTTTCTAAAAACCACTTTTTTGGACTCAGGGGACCTCAAAACGGATATTTCCGGTGGAAACTCGATATCGAAAATTTGGCACGATTACAATACTTCTTACTAGGAGTAAGAGAAAGTAAAAATCTAAAGTAGTTTTAAATGAATCTTATTTCTTAATCTTATTTCAGCTCTGATATAATGATTGATATTATTCTGACTGGCATTGATACCAGTAACGGACACAAAAAAATGTCTCTTTTTTAATTCTAACCTTTGACCAAGAGATTTTAACCTGTGATAAAATTTTATTGCGAACCACAGTCCAACAATGCTCTACAAGTGTGGCTATTCCCTAATGAATCAACTGTCGATATATTACCTGTGCAGTGGGCGAGTTGCTCACAACATGAGTAGATGTGCTATTCATTTGGTTGAATGTAGTTCTTAAAAAATTCTGAAAACTTCTCACGATGGAGTAAGGTATGTGAAGCCTTTTACACTTTAGTACTGCAAGTACTCTTCAGGGTGTCCAGATCTCAAGCAGTTCTAACTTAATCCCAATGTGACTACCTTTTTTATTCTCTCTTCAATCTGCAATTCTTTGAATTGAACACAATTGAACATTTTACGAGGCAGATTACAAAATTTACAAAGAGAAGATCTTTCTAAATCAAAATTATTTGTGGTATTAATTCCTTGTAGTGGCTTTTTATTTAAAAAACTTTCAAGTTAAAGTGCTATCTTAGTTGATTATACAACTCTACCATCTAGAAAAAATTAATTACAAGATTGCCAAAATTCTAAAGTTCAAGAAAATTAGAAAAAACCGCAAGTGTGTTGTTATTGAAAAGTCTTTCCAGTTCTTGTGATTTTCTCCATAAAAACACCGACTAATTTCATTAAATTTTGTATACTAATTATAAAGTTTGTCAACTAGAATTTTGAAAACTGGGTAAGAGAAAGTTGTGTGAGTGTTTCACACCAGATTTTTTTTTCAAGTGTAACGTTGAACATGTAAATGAAATAGAAATCCATTCATATACATTTAATAGCAACTAAGAACTAAGAATGTCTTTAGTACTGCCTTAGCTCCTCAGCGTAAGTGCGACCTGTCGAAGAGCGTTTGACCCAATCCAGTTGTCCCTTGGTTAATTCGTAATTTTTAAAAATTTACGTGCATGTGTGTGTGTGTGTGTGTGTGTATATATGTTAAATCTGTGTCGTGTTGAAGTAGTGAAATTTTAAGTATCTCTATGTGTTTGGGTTCAGGGCCCACTTGCTCACGTTGAGTTTCTGCACTCACTTATCACCTTTTTTACACAGTTCCCTGAAGTTGTTTTTGTCTGTACTGGAATGTTTAACTGTTCCACTAATTTTATTAAATCCTCCTTTCTTTTATGGTGAATCCAACCAGTGGTACCAATATCCCACTATTCATTTAGATTAGCATCATCATCAACATTTCCTTCCGCCATTCCACAACATTCATGTATATATGTATATCTGAAATTGTCTATAGTTAAAAAAGACTCATATTCAAATGTAAATTAGCATATCTCAAATAATCATACCTTATTACCATATGGAAATGCAACTCAAACAAAAATAAACCATAATCATTCTTGAGAATTGTTTTTTTTAAATCACATAAAATTGTTCAATTAACAAAAGCTGTGCCCGGCGCCTCCACTAATCATGTCATGGAATGAATAATTAATTATTTGTAAACTTAATATAATATTTATTCTTGATAAGATACGAAATAATATTTTACAATTTTTTTTGAAAATGGTGAATTTGCAAAATAACACACTGTCACGGTCCCAGTCGAGAGCTCGTCACTTACTAACTTCTTTTTCAAAAAAATATATCTACGTCCGTAATTAGTTATACGCTCCCGCACTACTCGTGGCTGTCCGCAAGGGGGGGGGGTTGTCACCCCTAATGTGGAGCCTGGTGGTGGATGAGCTCCTCTACAAACTGAGGGACGTCGGCATTGCCTGTCAGGGATATGCTGACGACGTCGTCATTATTGCTACAGGAAAGTTTGAAGAAACCCTATGTGACATAATACAGAGGCGTCTAGATATCACTAGTGGGTGGTGTGTCTCAGTGGGGTTGAAGGTTAATCCAACGAAAACCACTGTGATACCCTTCACTAGGAAAAGAACACTCCCACGCCTGAAAAATATCCGGCTAGCCGGAGAAGAAGTAGGGTGGGAAAAGGAGGTTAAGTACCTAGGGGTGACTTTTGATAGTAAACTCCTATGGAAGAAACACATTGAATCAACTGTTAATAAGGCCACTGGCGCCCTCAGGATGCGGGCAAATCCTGGTGATGCCCCCCGAGAATCCTACGGTGGATGTACACCATGATGGTGAGACCAGTTATCACCTATGGCGCGGTGGCTTGGTTTAGAAAGGCCAAAGAAGTATCGGTCAGGAGAACTTTTGACAAGGTACAGCGGCTCGCATGCTTATGCATGACGGGGGCTATGAGGACTTGCCCCACCGCCGGGATGGAGGTTATCCTCAATCTGTCACCTTTGTACCTAGTGGTAGAAAGGGCGGCGAAGGGGGCTCTTCTTAGGATCTCTAGGAGTGGTGCAGGAGGGGGGAAGGGCTGGGGGTTAGAGAGTTGGTATTCTCACCTTTGGGCTCCCCCATCTGGCACCTCCCTAGGGACGGTATGGGTAAGAGGTACAGCTTCACTAAAAATTTTTCGTCGAAGCTAGGGTCCAAGAGTGAGTGGAGCGAGGGATCCGCTCTGTTGGGCATCAAGGAACATGCCATTAAATGGTATACTGATGGGTCGAAGACCCTCGAGGGGACTGGGGCGGGGGTGGTTGGTCCAAGGATCAAGCACTCGGAACCCATGGGTAAATTTCCCAGCATCTTCCAGGCGGAGATATACGCTATCGGAAGATGTGTTCAATTTAACCTCGATAGGGGATACAGGAATCAGGAGATTGTAATCCTTTCTGATAGTCAAGCAGCCATTGGAGCTCTGGGTGCACCAGTTATTAACTCTAAAATGGTTTGGGAATGCCTAGATAAACTTAACGATCTGGGCAGCAGGAACAAAGTTGCACTCTGGTGGGTACCGGGGCATGTTGGCATTGAAGGGAATGAGATGGCCGACGCCCTGGCCAAGATAGGCGCTATGACCCCACTTCTGGGGCCGGAACCTTTTTGTGGGATTAGCGACCAGTTTCTGTTGGAGGAACTTAGGAAGGAGGAGGAGACGTACAGATCTCAACTCTGGTACTCCCTCCTCGGGTTGCGGCAGGCCAAGATCTGCTTGGGAAATTATAACCAACGGAGGTCGGAGGCCTGCATTGGATTGAGCAAGAACAAGCTCCGTGTACTTACGGGTTTCCTCACGGGGCTGGGTTTGGAAAGTGACAGCTCATGCAGATTCTGTGGGAGTTGGAGGAAAGTCCACTACATCTCCTAACAGACTGCGAGGCTGCCACTCAGAGAAGGTTTAGGAACCTGGGCAGCTACCAGGTGGAGGAGGGAGACATATCCTCTCTAGAGCCCGTGAGGGTACTAGGATTCCTCAGGGATCTTAACCTGATGGAGGTGTTGTAGAACGGATATTCAATTGGACATCCGTTCGGGTGCTATGGGCAGGCTTGTGGCACCCAGGGGGCATAGCACAATAGACCTGATCAAGGTCGCAGTGCGTTGGCCCCCCCAATAAAAAAAATTAGTTATACGACTGTCACCAGGGGGCATGATATGGCAATAATAAATAAGTATAGCGATCGTGCCAGATTTTCGAAGTTGAGTTTTCACCGGAAATACACTTTTAAAGTCCCTTGGTCCAGAAGAGAGGTTTTCAGTTTTGTATGTCCATGTGTGTGTGAAAAAAATCTCAAAAACGAAAAGTTGCAGGAAGCTCAAACTTGGTATTCCGTTCAGGTACTATCACCGCATCAGACTTGAAGATTTCAGGCAAAATACATCAACCGAAAGTGCCACTTTACTAAATTTTTGTTTAGTTTTATGACTTTTCACAAAAACGGCTCCAACGACTTTCATTAAGCATTGCACATCAATTACATATGCAAAGAGCTACAACTTTTTCTTGAAACATTTCTCCGGGAAAATTTATTTAAGTGCACTTGAGGTGGGTTTCCTCTAAAGTGCAATTGTATTTCAACAATGTGCTATACAATTTATTTTGTCAACTAAATAATATTCATTAGAATTATGTAAGTTGCCAAAATTCCCAGTTTGAAATTCCCAAATCGGTAGACTGGAAGTGCGACTTTAGATTTTTCAGTTTTTTGTGATTTCGTCATAAAAACGCTGATGGTTTTAAAGACTAATAAGAACTGTGTCATTTCCACGGCAACAAATTGCCATTAGTAAGAGCAGCTCGTGTGAGTTCTTTCTTTATTTTAGTGTTGTCTATCTTTAACCTATTTTATTTATTTTTATTATTATTGAGTCGGAGCTTATAGCTGTTCTAAGTAGGGCTAAAGATAAGAAGGCGCCGGGTACTGATCCGGATCCCTTTTGAATTTTTCAAACACGCTCCGCAAATATTTCTAGAAAAGCTTCTATTTTTATTTAATAAATTCTACGATACAGGCAGAATCCCTGACAAGTTCAAAGACTCTTTGATATTTCCAGTGCATAAGAAAGGCAGTACTAGTGAGGTGACCAATTATAGAGGGATTTCTTTTAGTAACACTGTAGGCAAATTATTCACCGGGCTATTGCTGTCTAGACTGGAACTTTGGGAAAAAGAGCATGTTGTTCTGGGCGAATATCAGGCGGGCTTTAGGAGGGCCTACTCCACAGTCGATAATGTATTTACTTTGATGAGTATTGTAAATATTATATTGAGCCGTAAACGTCAGAAAGTTTATGCCTTCTTTATAGACCTGTCTGCGGCATTTGATCGTGTGGACCGCTTTGCCCTTTTCTACAAACTGTCTGTGTTAGGGGTTTCCTCTAAAATGTTAAGAACATTAAAACATTATTATACAGATACTCATGCATCTGTCTGGTGCCAGAGAGAGGTCTCTGATACTTTTGAAACTTGTATGGGTGTAAAACAAGGTTGCCCGCTGAGCCCTCTTCTCTTCTCATTTTTCATAAATGATATGGCGGACTGCATTGAGGGCGGTAGTAGAGTACAACATACTAAAATAAAAATGCTAGCTTATGCGGACGATGTTGTTCTGCTCGCCTCAGATAGAGTCAGCCTTCAGAGTATGATCAAGTCAGTAGAAAATTACTGTAAAACATGGAATTTGGAAGTAAATCTGAAGAAGTCTGCAATAGTCGTGTTCAGAAATGGGGAAGACCTGGTAGAGGCGAAAAGTGGTATTTTAAAAATGAGCCTATCACAGTTACCAAACAATATAAATATTTAGGGGTTACATTATCGTCAAACTTGTCCTTAGAATCTCATTTTAAGGAGAGAATTGAACACTCAAAATTTGCAATTAGTGCCTTTAACAGAATTATATTCAACAAACACATTGCCTTTTCTTCCAAACTAAGTATATTTTATGCAGTGTCGAGATCGATAATTTGTTATGCTGCTCAAATTTGGGGATGTAGGATGTATCAAGCGTTAGAAATCTGTTTAAAAGGTTTTGTTAAAAAGTGTTTTAGCTTGCCTCGTAACACGCCTGATTTTGTCTTGTACTTGGAAACTGAAGTTCTACCTATATTTGTACATACTGTTAAACTCCACCTCAAAATATGTAAATAGATGTTTTAATTTACCACAGTCTAGGTACCCTAATATGTTAGTTAATGAAATAGTCAACAGAAAAGTGTTTTGGTATAAAGACTGGCAACAGTTTTGTGCTAACTATAATATTGATTTCAATTTGTTTATTGAGAGAAAAATTAAATTAAATGAATATTAAATAAGGTGAAGTCCAAAATGTTAAATGATTATAAATGTAAATCTGTTGACAGTGAGAATCATACTCTGTACAAATATTTAGAAAAAAATAATTTTGTTCATAACATTGACAGTCAATCTGCTAGTTGGATATTAAAAGTAAGAGGAGAGTTGCTATATTTAAATAGATACCGCTTCGGTGAAGCCATAAAATCGTGTTCTCTCTGTAACAGGCGAGAAAATGATGTATATGCCCGATACTAGCAGAGTTTAGGGTTCTATATTTTAATAAAAATAAATTAACTTATAAAGAATTTATTGATTTTCTTAATGGCAAGGTTTGGCGTAGACTTGTTAATTATTGCAAATCCGCCTGGCAGTATAGGTTCTCCTTGATACAAGAATTTAATTTCTAGTTATTTAGAGCAAAAAGTATATATTAATTTTTGTTTATTAATTGCTTTTTTGTTTCTTTGTTATTTTTTTTCACATTGACATGAAGTATTAGTTTATTTACTAGAAGTACACTTTTATTTATTTATTTTTCACTATTGTTATCAGTATTTTGTTTACTTTTTTATTTTTGAAATAAATTTCAATTTACACACTTTGTAGAATGTCAACTCCTCAGACGGTCAGCTCTGACCATGAGAATGTGGATTATTAGTTCTTCTTTTCATACTTCTGAATTTTTCATGTAAACTGTGTATTATAAATAAATAACCATTTATTATTATTATTATTATTATTATATATATTTGAGTGTTATTCGCTATTGTTTGCCCTCCGAACTTCATCCATCTCCATCTGTTAGGACTCATCAATTCAATTTCATTTCATTTTGAGTTGAATATCCAATCTATTCCTTATATTTGATGTCGTTTTTTAACTACCACAATAATTAATTCATTTACCTTATTTTATTTTATTTAGTTATATATATTTTTTTTTTAAACAATAGCATGGCGCTCATAATTGTCCTTCCTCGCCCCCTTCTTCACTGAGCTGGTGGCATTTGTATCAAAGCTTTCCTATATACACTACTTTCATACAGTACTATGGAATAAAATAAGGCCCATTAAAGTCATTGCAAGAACCACATATATATAAACAAAACTTTCGGTTAACCGGAAGTGCGAGATGATCGAATAGGTTTCTAAGTTTTTTGTTTTTTAATTTTCATTGAGATAGCACTTTATGTCCTAAAACAGCAACAAATTTGCTCCATTGAGATAGCACTTTATGTCCTAAAACAGCAACAAATTTGCTCCATTGAGATAGCACTTTATGTCCTAAAACAGCAACAAATTTGCTCCATTGAGATAGCACTTTATGTCCTAAAACAGCAACAAATTTGCTCCATTGAGATAGCACTTTATGACCTAAAACCGCAACAAATTTGCTCCATTGAGATAGCACTTTATGTCCTAAAACAGCATCAAATTTGCTCCATTGAGATAGCACTTTATGACCTAAAACCGCAACAAATTTGCTCCATTGAGATAGCACTTTATGACCTAAAACCGCAACAAATTTGCTCCATTGAGATAGCACTTTATGTCCTAAAACAGCATCAAATTTGCTCCATTGAGATAGCACTTTATGACCTAAAATAGCAACAAATTTACTCGATGCTTCGCACACCGCATGTTTTAGAAGTATCATTAAGGGTAATTAAATGTTTATATTGCTTCTGTCGTTCACTCTCATCTTCTCTATGATGCCCTTGTCTAGTTCGTTCGGGTTTGATGGGTGGTTATGAGCACTTGTAAACTGGGTGGTCCCTAATTCGAGTCCCGCATATAACTGCTAAAATATATTATATTAGTTAAAAAAATATTAATTGTAAAGTACCTGCTTCCGCCCGCGTCCAGGACACCTAATTTGGTAGTTAAGCGTGTCTGAAAAGTTCATAATTATTTGAAGTCAAGAAATGAACTTTCTATCTGAGTGCCTTTACTAAATAATCACGCCCAAGCGGACTTCACTACCATGAGCTTCTGCTAAATTTGTAATTATTAAAATAGAATTTGCAGTATTAATGATGGTGAATGGAGAGTCGTAGGAAGCCTTGAAAACAGAACGTAGTAGTATTAAAAACAAAAAAAAAAATAAATAAATTTAATGGAAGAGAATTGAGAAGATGATGCTATAAGGGAGGGAGAGAAAGACTACAATACATATTTATATTATTTATTTACATAAATTAGGTGCAATATTACATAATAAAAAAACTGTGCTATGATTACAGATAGCACACATATACACTCACCTTGACATTGGATGTAAATAATCAAAAAAGCACCTGTTGTTATTGAAGGACATTGGAACGATATTTTTTTTAATAATGCCATTATTAATTTTTATTGCGTTCGTTGTGATATAACTAATAATTGCTTCAATTTTAAAAGGTTGACGTCATCCATTTGAACAACTTCTGTGTTGTGAGTTCTATTTTTACTTATAACAAGTTTAAGAGCATCATTTGTTCATGGATCTTTCTCCTTTGGTGTGAAACACTCACACGACTTCCTTGCTACAATTCTCATCAGTTCACATCGATTTTTTTTGTTTTCCTTTCTCTTACTCCTAGTAAGTATTTCTCTTACTCCATAAGTATTGTAATCGTGTCAAATTTTCGATTTCGAGTTTTCACCGGAAATATCCGTTTTGAGGTCTCCTGAGTCCAAAAAAGAGGTCTCTGTGTGTGTGTGAACAGCATAGCTCAAAAAAAAAAAAAACGTAGAAAGTTGAAAGTTGATATTAGGTATCACCATGGGATCTGACGGGGCGTTATCTGTCAAAATTCCTCAACCGAAAGAACCACTTTACTAGTTTTTTTTTTACGTTTTTGCGATTTCCTCAAAAATGGCTACGACGATTTTCATTAAACTTTATATATCAACTACACATACAAGGAGCTACAACTTTTATTCGTAACATTTCTCCGGGAAAATTCATTTAAGGGCACTTCTGGGGGAGGGGTGGGGTTAAGTTTTCATTTTAACTGCTATTTCAGTTTATTACACAACTCTGTGATCTAAATAATGTTAATTAGAATCAAATATGTTGTTGAAATTCCGAGTTTGAAAAAATCGGATAACGGGATGTGGGTTTGTTTGAACACTTTACTAAACGATTTTTTCACTTTTTCGCGATTTTCTCAAAAATAGCTCCGACGATTTTCTTGAAACTTACAAATAAACTAAACATGCAAAGATCTGCATCTCTTATTAAAAACATTTCTCTGGGAAAATTCATTTAAGGGCACTTTTAGGAGAGGGGTGGGGTTACAACTTCCTCTAAAGTGGTATCATAATTGAATATACAATTCTATCATCCAAAGAAAATTAATTAGAAATAAATGGATGGCCAAAATTCCAAGTTTTAAGAAAATTAGTTTATATTTCGTTATATTTGGTGCATAAACTATAAAATTTGTCAATTATAATTTTGAGAACAGGGCTAAGAGAAAGTTGCGTGAGTGTTTCACACCAGATTTTTTTTTTTTAATTAAGGCGCGTCAACATCTATGTTCATTGGCGCCCGGAGCCTTCTCAGTGCACTGCCGGCCTCCGGACCTTGTTCTCTCGTTAGACAACACTGTCCATCACCGGATAGTGAGCTGTAGGGGTTCCTAGGAAAAAAAAATCTGCGGGCAGCACAGCTGGACTCGAACCAGGGTCCTCCGCGTTGGAGTCCACTGCGCTAATCCCTTCCCTTTCTCATCGATTTAATTTTCTTAAAAGTCGGGATTTATACTAAACATTTAGTTCCTTTAATTCCCACCAGGGAAGTATGGTTGAACATGTATTTATAGTAATGACATACAGATTTATACTAATAGGTCTAACTGTATTTATACAGATAGGCAGAACCTAAGATCTCAACTTCTCCCTGAGCTCATCAAACACCACTCTGGTGAAAAAGCCAAAAAAAATCCTATATCCTTGTACAACCTTAAATCTTTTAAGATAAGCGATTGTGGACTTTACTATAAGAGAAACGTCCGCCCAAATATTTTATGAGCTATAGAGAATGATTAAAGTATATAATTAATTGATTGAAATATCCAGCCCCCTAATTCTATTTAGGGTTTCACAAGAATGGCAACATTTTGGGGAATGTGATTTACTATTTCATTGAATAGTATTTTCAATAGTAAAAAAAAATTTCAAATTTCTAGATAATTTGTCAAGGAGAGTTTGATATTTCATTAAGATACAGTTATATGAGGTGGTGTCGTGTGAGGTGTTTTCGTTGGAGGTGTTGTCGTTGGAGGTGTTTTCGTTGGAGGTGTTGTCGTGTGAGGTGTTGTCGTTGGAGGTGTTGTCGTGTGAAGCGTTATTATTATTATGCCTTTACTCTGTTTCTACAACCTTAAATAAGTTTCTAATTCTAAAAACTTTTTAAAATGTAAAATCACTTTGATAAAACAAAAAAAATTATATTTACACAACACACACACACACACACACACACACACACACATACATATATATCCATGTTTCTTTTATAAAAGTGGTAGACAGAGATGTTCCTCTAGGGAGTATGAGTTCTGACTGGGTAACAGCCTGTTTACAGACTCAGGACGTCGTACAAACTCCAAACCAGTTTGAGCTGCTTTGCCAACCATGTTTATAAACAAGTGTTACCAACTTCTCAACAATGTATGCTAACAATCTTTACCCACTCAGACCACTTCCGGTTACATACTTCCGCCTGTGTAAACTCCATTTTGCAAATAAGTTGTAATATTATACACAGATACTTTTCATAGTGCAATCTAAAATAAACTTCGTTACTATTATAATTATAATTACACTATTACTATATATATATAGATGCAATGATAATTAAATTACTGTTCATTTAACTCTTTAGGCTAATTTTAGATTAACTTTTAGGTTAATTTAAGACTTTTAGGTAAACCAATAAACTCTTTATAATTTTATTATAGAACAATCTGATGCTACGCAACATTTTTTTCTTGTGTGGGGGCCTCTCTTGGTCTTTTCACTTATGTCGAAACTAGATGATTAGTCGATAGTAGTTAAGTAATGTACTTTAGTGCGTATTAAGTATATTTGTAATTTAGTTCAGTAAGTTAACAGATACAGTTAAATTAGAATTAGTTAACTTGTTTGATTAGTTAATTTAGAATTAGTTAAATTAATTGATTAGCTAAGTTAGAATTAGGTTAGGTTGTAGATGTAATAGGTTTAGTATGATGAGATGTGTTATAGGCTGGAGAAGAGAGCAGAAGGCGCTGGACAAGGGACCCTGGATATGATGCGCTCCAGATGGATCTAGGAAGAGGTGACCGGACGGGGAGAGAAGAGGATGGCATAGGAGGGAGTGTACGTGTTGGTGTGCGTATAAGATAGGCAAGTGATTGCTGCAACGAGAATAAGGGAGTGGTTTTTTTCTCGCTATAAATTAGATCTGTAAGATAGCAGGCGGCTTGGCTGGATCAAAGCTGGGAAGAAACGGAAAACCAACATAAGGGAAAAGTAAAATAAAACAATCGAATGTGCTATGTGATTAACGGGACATATATATATATATATATGATAGATTCGTAATTAACCCAGGCGTGGGTTAAGGATAATTAACTGTCGTTTGTTTGTTTGCGTAGTTAGAAAAAGACGAATATCTATTTGCTTTTACTATTTCTATTATTACAACAATTTTTGTGTACCGAACGAGAAATATTTACTTTTGCGTCAATTTAGGTTAATTTCTTTAGTTCTTTTTTTTTTAATTTCCGTTTAATTTGCTTTATCTCATTTTTCTTTCTTCTCCTTTATTGTAATAAATAGGGTTGTGAGCATGCGCGATTGTAATTTAGTGATAAGAAAATTAAATTATATTATGTAAACAGCGAAAAATTGTAGTTCTTTACTTTCCCCATCTGAATAATTATATATAGGTGAACTATTTGAGGACCAAGAGATTATCTACAAGGTAACAGAGTAGCTGAGAGAGTAAGGTAAAGCACTATCAGAGACTGCAGATTAGAAAGGTGTTAGTAAAGTTATTAAGTATAAAAAACATAGTTTTATAAGTATAAAGTGCGACTTATGATTTATTAAAGTTCTCTCTTTGTAAATTGGATTCAGTTTTGTTCTAAAAAGTGAAATTGAGTGAATGTGTCTGTGATTATTTATCCATTTTAATTTATGTACATAATATAAACATTAGGTTAACCTAACTAAGTTCCTGTATAATTTACTTTTTGGATTTAATTACTTATTATTATTTTAGTTTTGTTTGTTTTTGTTTTAATTTTATCTCATCATTTCATAAGTGAGTATTTATTTATTTACTTATATTAAAAATGTCAGACAACAGCGAAGGCAAGTCGGGATACCACCGGAATTGGAGATGAAAAGTGCTTTAATGAAAAATGCTGGAATATATAATTTGGGGCAAAATGCTAAGTCTGATTTAAGATATAGAAATTATGACAGAGGGCCATTTCATGTTATTTTGGAAAACATAAATGGTAATGAAATTGGAATAAGTAGGTTACATCCTATTTCAATGGGGAAGCTTTTGTTTTTGAACCATGCCGATATAGCAAATAATATAACAAATATTAAAAAAATTGGCAGAAATAGAGTAAGAATAGAGTTAAATAGTATGACATCAGCTAATAAATTGTTGGAATCTGAAGTGCTGAAACAGAAAGGTTGTAAGGTTTATATTCCTACGTACTTATTAGAAAGAAAGGGAGTTATAAGAGGTGTGGTCATTGATTTGTCGGAACAGGAATTAAAAGATATCATTAAGTTATCCGATGGTGGCCATCCAGAAATATTAAGCTTACGTAGAATCAAACGAAAAATAAAAGATGAAAAAACTGGGGAATTTAAATTTATAAATACACAGTCAGTATTCTTTACAGTAAGGGGCCAAACGTTACCGACTTATGTGTACATATATTACGTATGCTGTGAAGTACATCAGTATATTCAAAACGTTATTCAATGTCGGAAATGTCTGCGTTATGGCCACTTCCAAGACCAGTGCAAAGGTTCTGTTAGGTGCGACAAATGTGGAAATAAACATGACAAAACAGAGTGTCAGAGCAACGAGATAAAATGTGCTAACTGTGGGGCTAATGATCATACAGCATCGAACCAAACAAAGTGTCCTTTGTTTAGAAAAGAAAAAGTAATAAAACAGCTTATGGCAGAAAATAATATACCATATTTCGATGCAAAAAAATTTTTGAATGGGAATTCATATGCAGCTTCAGTACATGCTCCAAAACTAAACAATCTACAAGATTTCCCTTCACTAAATAAAACTAATCTCAACAATAATAATGGAACATTTGGTTTAACATCTTTCAAACGGACACTAAAAAGAAAGAGAATTTTATCTCCTCCCTCTCCTAATATTTGTTCAAGAATTGATAAAGATCTTTTTTTCCAACTTCCTGTTAGTAAAAATACACCAGGGGGTCTGATTTCGGCGAACCCATACAGTCCTCCATCACAGCCAGATTCAGTAATCGGCCCGAATATTCAAATAGGGCCAGATACTAGTAAAGATACGGTATATGAAACAGTTTATTCTACTATAAGATATATTCAGAGTAGTGATTTAAAAGATTTGAATGAAGAAAATTTAAAGTCTCTGATTTAAGATAAGATAAAACAATTAAACTAAACGACCATACATAGAGAATATTATATTATAAATATTTATAAATATGCATATTTTCAAATTAAAATTTTTATTTTTTTTATTTCTCTTATCGCTTAAATATGCTATTTAAAAGTTCAAATTCAGTCAATATACAAATGTAATAAATATAATTGTCTAAAAATTGCGTACATCACGTTTACACGAATTATCACTATTATCTATTAAACCAAAATGTCACATTTACGAATATTGCAATGGAACGCTCGTTCTGCTATATCAAATAAAGGTAGCTTAGAGTACGCTCTTCAATCAGATCATTATGATATTGCAGTTATTAGCGAAACTTGGTTTAAACCAAGAACTATGGTTAAGTTTTCAGGGTATAATATTATTAGAGCCGATCGAGAAGATGGTAAGGCAGGGGTATGCATATTGTTAAAAACAAATATTATATATACAGAATTACATGGTATTCCACATCTCGAGGGAGTCATGTGTGTAGGCGCATCTATAAATTTGAATAACTTTGGTCAATTAAATATTTATTCTTTATATAACTTACCTAATAATTCTTTGTCATTTGAGGAATGGAACGATTTTATGGAAAGTTTGAGCAAACCGATGCTATTATGCGGCGATTTCAACATACACCATGAGTCACTTGGGTCATCATACACAGATGCCCGGGGTCGTAGTTTCATGCAGGCGGTTGAAAATCAAAATTTGGTCTATTTGAATGATGGCTCACCAACTCTAGTTAATAGCTTGGTTCAGAATTCTTATTCCGCTTTAGACATTACATTATTTTCCCCATGCCTTGCTCCAGAATTTAATTGGGAAATTCTGAGCGATCTTATGGGCTCTAACCATCTGCCAATTAAAATAACTGGTACTCAGAGAATAGAAGTTGTCCAAACATCAAACTGAAGGAAATGGAAAATGAAGAAAGCAGACTGGAGTAAATTTACAACGTTTATGGAGGTCGTTACGCAGTTGAGGACTAAAAATAATACCAATATACCATATGAAACTTTTATAGAAGACATAAATGAATCTTGTACTTACTCTATACCCAAATATAGAACATACAATAGCTACACTTCTAGCTTTCAAAACAAACTCACGAAAATTTGGTGGAACGAAAATTGTTCAAAAAGTATAACAGTAAGGAAAGAAGCTTTCTGCACGTACAAAAGGAACCCCAATCTGGACACATTCTTAGCTTACAAACAAAGCAATGCGAACGCAAAGAGATTAATTAAGCAAGAGAAACGCAACTCTTGGAGAACGTTTTGTTGCTCACTTAATAAGGATATGCCTATCCAGAACATCTGGAAATCAATAAGAGCATTTAATCTTGGCAGTGTACAGAACCGGTTCTCTGTTAGAGAGGGAACGTGGACCCAGGAGTTCCTAGATAAATTCACTCCGCCTGATGTCGTAAATGTTTTTTTCCCTTCCTCGGAGCATCAAACTGAGCATTTTCTCAATAACCCATTCTGCTTGCAAGACTTCAACTAGTGCTAAAAAATAATTCAAATACATCTCCTGGTTTGGAAACATACAGGTTAAGTCACCTTCCTATAAATGCCCAAAAAGTACTCCTTCTTATATTTAACGATGCTTGGATGCACGGTAATTTCCCTAAAGATTGGAAAAATTATATAATAATTCCTCTTAAAAAGCCAGAAAAACGTGAAAATCATTGCGACTCTTACCGTCCTATATCCTTGGCCTCTTGTATGTTCAAAACATTTGAACGATTGATTAATCTCAGACTCACATGGTGGGTTTAACATCATAAAATTTTACCTGATAGCTAGTTCGGTTTCCGAAAAGGAAAATCTACGTATGATAGTTTATCTCAGCTTATAACAGATATCCAAATATCATTTACTTCCAATAAGTCAGTTCTTGCTCTTTTCCTAGACATTGCTGGGGCATACGATAATGTTCAATTGCCTATCCTTGCCGAGAAATTGTTAACATTAAACTTCCCCCACAAGTTTGTATCCAATATTATTAGTATGTATTGCGATAGACGCATATATTTAAGGATAAACGGAAAGGTGACAGGCCTACAATTAGCACAAAGAGGATTACCACAAGGAAGCATACTCAGCCCACTATTATATGCATTATTTGTTGCCGACATAGACACCATATTAAGAAAAGAAGTAAAAATCCTACAATACGCTGATGATATTTGCCTATATGCAATTGATCAGGATTTAGACGTTTGCAGGACTCGTCTAGATAATGTGGTCTCGCATTTACAAGAATGGTCTCTTCATAACGGTCTTTTTATTTCGAAGCGAGAAGTCCAGCTTGTGTCCATTTACTCGGCATAGAAGGGTGCCGTTTAATGGAAGAGTCCTACTAGGTGGTTTCAGCTTACCCACAGTGTACGCTTTTTGGGCTTGCATTTGGACAAATCCCTTAACTGGAAAACCCATGTAAAACATGTAATCTCTAGGGTGGAAAAGTTCGTAAACGTTCTACGCGTTATAAGTCATAGAAGGTGGGGAGCTGATCCGAATACATCTCTGTTCTTCTATAGATCTACAGTTAGAGAGCTATAGTAGATTACGGCTCTATACATTATGGAGAATCAAGAAAGTCAGTACTGCGCCCACTCGACTTAGTGCAGTATAAATTTGAGATTATGCCTAGGACTTCTGCAGAGTACCCGTATTGTCGTCTTACAAGCCGAAGCGTGCGAACCTCCATTAGATATTAGAAGACAGATCTTATCAGACAGACATCTATGTAAATTACTCGCTTGTTATAGTCCCACAAACTCTAAAGTAGCAGAACTTACAATAAAAAATCTCACGCACCGTTATTGGAAGAAAAAGGAGTCTCCATTGTTAACTACCAGTTTCTCTCAGATTGCCCCGTACTATAGTATCATCAACTGTGATCTTATTAAATTTCATTATTGCTTCGATTATTTTGCCCTCACAGAGCCCATTGAGATACACTATCTACCAAATTATTCAATGACTGACAATTATTCGAATAATTTAGCCTTCCATGCACATATTTTAGAAAAATGGCCTGGTTTTAGGTGTATATTCACCGATGGATCTAAGCTAGGTGGTGGGATTGGTAGCATGTTTTATGACTCTAGCAAGATTTATGTCAGTTCATTTGCACTGCCCAAATGGGCAAGCATTTACTCTGCGGAACTATTGGCTATATTGGAAGCAGTAAGATATATAAAAAAGCTGAACTCAGAAGATTGCAGATTTCTAATTTTCTCGGGTAGTCAAAGCGCGCTACTGAAATTAGAAAATGCATCAGGAAAGCTAGAAACCAATCCATTAATTATTTTAATAAGAGATGAATTTCATAATTTGAAAGATGGCAACAAAACAGTGTACCTTTGCTGGGTGAAAGGTCATTCAGGAATTAAGGGTAATGAGATTGTGGACCAAATAGCAAAACGGGCAGCTGTAAACGGGGTTATGACGAACTGTTATCTCCCTTACACGGACTTGAAACCATATATTAGCTCCAGAGCTCGCCAGAAATGGCACTTAATTATAATAATAATCCGAAAGGGAGCTTTTATAAAACCTTATTTCCAACTGTCAGCAAAACTCCCTGGTAAAAAAAAAAAAAAAAAAAACAAACTATCACTCTAGCTAATGGCTTTATCACCCTAATTCTACCAATTAAATTTAGTTCACCATTATACAAACCTATAAACTTTTATTATATGTAAGATTATACACTAAACTAAGAAATACCTCAAATCCTGATTTTTTTGGCAGTGCTGGTAAGGCCAACCCCTACGCTATCCCTTCTGGGTCTATATAGCTACCCCAAAGTTCTGAGCCTTCTCAGTGCACTGCCGGCCTATGGGCAATATTCTCTCAGTACAAACAGAACTGTCCTTCACCAGACAGTGTGCTATAGAGGCTCTTAGGGGGGAGAAATTCTAACAACAGTACTCTCAAACTTGAACCCAGGGCCTCCGCGTCGCTAGTCCACTGAGCTATACTCGCCGCTCCCTCAAATCATGTACTCATATAAAACACTCACAATATTAATATTTAACATAAACCAGTACGAGAAAATAACATCAAAATTCTGGTAGTCACACGTCCAGTGGACATGAAGTTTCATAGAAAAAACTCAATTTCGAAACTCTGCCAAGATCGAAATTCTTTCTCTTACCAACAGTAAGAAAGAAAGGTAAAAAACAGATTTTGTTAAGCGACCTGACTTTATTTGAACTTGGGTTGCGAGCGTTGTAGTAGAGGTTAGACTAGAAAATCTGTCCTGTCAGAGATCTGATAAATTACTGTTACTCCCTGGTGTAGACAATCGGCCCAACATGAGAGAGCTGTTGCCAAAACGATTAATCATTTGTAAAGGAAGCTAATAGTTGTCCGTCTAAAAATGTGACTTTCTTTAGCTCGCCAGATAACGCGGTAGAGTAAATCAAAGAGAAACACAATAATTTCAAACTTTCTCTTTCTAGCTTTCTAAATTGATTTTGATGTCCTCTGAAAACAAAAAATCTTTTTAGCAAATGGGCTCCAAACATATTATGGTTGGGCGATTTTTGTGTTTATCTGAGAGCGAGAGAGAGAGAGAACAAAATATCTCGAAAAGAAAAAATCACAGAAAGTTGATGATATTAGTACCATCATCGAATTCAATATAAAGATTTCGATCAATTTCCAAATTATCGATTTTATTGATTTTTTTTTAGTTTTTAGCGATAATAGGGGAGAAATGGCGGTTCTGGCCCACCTTTTTTGAGGGGCAACTTTCCCCTCACCTCCGGCCCCGTTTGGTTACGGCCTTGACCTCCTCTCCTCTCAGGTATACAAGTAAAATCGCCACACCATTTTTTTGGCCAGCCCAATTAAACATTGTAAGGTTACAATTTAAAGAAAATTTCATGATTAAATTGTATTAATTATAGTGAGAGAAAGTGGTAGGAGTGTTTCACGTGAGATTTTTTGTTGTTGTGCTTTATCACATTGTAGTTAGTAAAATATATTTTCCTGCAGATACTATAGCAGCCTGTACTAAAATAGATAAACAGTTAGGGGATCAAAATAGGATCTATCTATGGGCCCAATGTGGTATTATTTCTAAATTCAATTTGCATGTTCTGATGTTGTAAGAACGAAAGACAAGATATAATGAAAGATATTGTATTCTGTGTGTCTCAGATGATAAAGAATGGGGAAAATCATCTGCGAAATAAGAAATACCATTGCTGTAACTCTATCATTTCATTTTTCTTTTTCCACCACATTAATTTAAAGATCGATGTAAATCAGGTTGAAAGTTTCATTCAAAATTGGATTTTTGTTTTAAACGTTTAACAGAATTATACAAATAACTATACTCCGTGGTGTGAAACTATCATTATAATTCTATGTTTTTAGGACATTGAAGCTACCCGAAACTGACTACATAGTAGATTACCCGCCTATCAGTCACAGCCAAGATAAATCGTCATTTTAGAGGAAAGTCTAATTTCATAGCTTTCCCCCACACCCAGTTAGATTTTCAACTTGAAAGAAAAGTTTGGAAAACTGAAATTGCATCTTCAGTTAATCGATTTTACTTTAAACTTTAAGTTCTAGCAAAGTATTTAATGCTCTAAACAGTATTTATAGGTAGTAAAGTAGCATATTGTACGGAAAGAACACATTAGAGGTAACTTTGCAGCTCCACCACATCCTCACCCCAAAATTTAATTTTCTTCGGACGATGTCCCACTAATAGCATGCCTTCATAATACCTAAACGGTATACAAAGTGTAAAGAAAATCGTTGGACACGTTTTCGAGAAAATCGCTAGTAGGGGAGAAATGGCGGTTCTGGCCCACCTTCTTTTGAGGGGCAACTTTCCCCTCACCCCCGGCCCCCTTTAGTTACGGCCTTGACCCGACCCTTCCTCACCCCCACCCCTCCTCTCCACCCACACCCCTCCGAAGCCACGCCTACTTACCCCCACCCCTCTTCCAACGACCAATCATCGAACTGGACGAGCACTTAGACCACGCCC
>JAAEAF010000656.1:0-13730 GCA_011037195.1 Triatoma infestans | reverse complement strand
TTATATCGCAAACATTGTGCACACATAGAGGTTAATAAACTTTTGTACCAATGGAAAAATACAGGTTAATGAACCCTGGCCTGGGTACGTGGGGCAGAGCCTCTCTTTAAGTCTCTATGTATATATTTTATATATCTATAGAGAGAGAGAGAGTGAGAGAGAGAGAGAGAGAAAGGATATGAGAGAGATGAGGGAGAAGTATGTGGGTGAGGTATAGGATCTAAAGAAAACTACTATTGCCAAGTTACCACTATAGCTGAGTGGTGTAAGTGATGGACTTGGATGACGAAGGTTGTGAGATCGTTTTTGCTGACCTCAGCAAAAAAAAAATTAATTTTTAATATCTACTGCGGTCTACTTGAAAAGGGAGGGGGGGTGGGAGCAAAGTCGGAATAGGTTTGGGGGAGGGTGGTTAGGTGGTTGGGAGAGGGTAAACTAAGAAGGTGAGGGGGGGGGATCATGAACAGGGAAGGTTGGGACGTATAAGTGTGAGGGGGTAGGTGAGGGAGTGAAATTCTGTCCTGGAGTCGCCTATTCTATACTACTTTAACATGTCTATTTCCTTATATTTACAGCACTGAAAAGGAGGAAGGTGATTAAAATGGTTTTACTGGGTAATTAACTGCTAATCTCGTTTTAAAATTAATTTTGATATCGGCTTAGAATCTATATTTGACGTTGTTTTTAATCCCACATTAATAATACATTATACATTTAATAATATAAAAATGTTAAAAAATAGAACAAATACCGCTATTTTCAATTGTAGTACTTTCTAACTTATAGTTTTTTGTACCAATACTTTTTACTGATGTTTTTAAACTTTTTACACTAATTTGGATGCAATAGAAATTTTTCACAGAATTTAAACAGAACTTACGTTTGCCTCCAGCGATAATTTTTTTTTTTACTCAACTTGAGTTTAACTAATTTTTTATTTATTTATTACTGCTTACAAAGTTATAAATTTCGAGCAGAGAGTTGGCATTATATAAATTTATTACTAATACAAAACTAGATCAAGAAATTAAATATTAAATGAAAGTATAAATCCAAATAAATAAAAGTAATTGAAATAATTACAAATTAAACAAAAAGATAGACAAAATATTTAAAATATATATAAAAAAATTATTAGCAAACTTGATAGTCATTGCTCTTAAATATAAAGAAATGTAATAATTAGTAATAATGGTAAGAAAAATACAAAAAAAAAAATATCATTTTGGGAGTACGGTCTACCTGTTTAATGACAACAGATTTCAATTATTTCTAGTCAACCGGAAACTAGTAAAATTACTTCTAACATAAATGTGTCTTAGTTTTAAGTCCAAAAAAAAAAAAAAATTTCTCAAAATAGTTAAAAATTAATTCTCCTTTAATTTTCTTATTCTCAGACTGTTAACACGAAATAGATAGATAGAATTCAACTTATTTATATCCTCCACAATTAACAGATCTTCCAGAAGATCAGAGTTAGAACTATTTGTCAGAATATATTGAGATAAAAATTTCCTTCTTTCTTCTGTTAGTGAAGGACACACAAATAGCATATGTTGCAAACTGTCTCTATCATTTCCGCACAATTTACATTGCATATCTGTTGCGAATGTGGACCTCTCCCAGCCAATTTTTATTGAAAAATATTTCATGCTGAGCACTCCCAGCTTATCAATAGCACAATTAATATTCAGATACTTCTCTCCAAAAATTTAGAGAACAAATTCTCTTGTACCAGATGGTGGATCGCTGGCACAAATGAATCACTTAAGATTAGCGAAGAAAAAATTCCAGACATTTGATTAGTAATCGAGGGCCAGTACATTTTAGTTGGTGGCCCTGATAAGGGCCGTTGGTGGTCAGTGGAGCACGGGCACTTTCAAATATTACCCGCAGCCATGGCCTTTGGTTTTCAAGTACGACGAACAGTTTTTCGTCAATATCTTTGTCAATTTTACGGCACAAACGATGAAATTTGGTGAATCGCCGGCACAAACGCAGCACTAACGATTGGTAAAAAAAGAATTTTCAAAAGTCAAATAGAAATTGGTGGCCAGTCTAACTTGACGTCAAGTTGGGCTGGCCACATTCTTTCTTTAATAACTCTGCTAATTATACGGCACAAACGCTGAAATTTTGCAGATCGCCGGCACAAACGCGGCACTAACGATCGTCTAACTAGTTAGTGTGAAACTAAGTTTGCTCGTTGCGAGTCTGTGTTGTCACACTGTCTAAAAAACGCATCCTGAAGATAGGCGAACGCCCGAAACCGGTCGATGACCACAAAATGAAGCAGGCTACCACGGAAAATGTCTCTGATAAGTCATTTTTTTTTTTATTACATTTTTGCAATTTTTTAATATTTTATTTCATATCCATTTCTATTTTCACTTATTCTTAAATTTTATTCTTTTGTACCTTATCGACAACCTAATCTCCCAATAGACGGTAATTTATTAGTTTTGAAAGAACGCTTATCAAAAATTAAGAAAATGGCAACTAGAAAATCAATCGATGGTCAACAAAAAACAGCAGATGAGGCGATCGCGTACCTTTTAAATAAGTGCAATACGGCAAATCCTGTGAATATTAGGAATCTCCAAATGGTAAATAATTTACCTATATTCGACGGTTCGCACAATAGTGATGTTACCAACTTCTTAGACCAACTCAATAATTATAGTGTCCTGTCGGGATGGTCTGATGCGGACAAATTAGAAATTTTGATTCTTAAATTGACTGGTCCCGCAAAGATTTATGTTGATACTTTAAAAAATCAATGCGCGAATAATAATGTCTCTTTAACCTATCAGACGGCAATAGAAAATCTGATTAGCAGATTTAAAAAAGAAAAAACGCCCATTGTTCTTTTACAACAATAACCAGCCTACATCAGAACCGAATGAAACTCTTGAAGCGTTCTCTGATCGCATTAAACATATTTCTACCTCGTTGCTTTTTAAAGCACAAGAGAATCCACTGCTAACCTTACAAAACCTTGTAGATAAATTAACAACAGACGCCTTCATCAAATCTTTACCTAATTCAATTAAGGCTCAGGTTCAGATAAAACTTCCTAAAACCCTGGATGAGGCACAAGCTATGCCACAGCCCTTAGAGATATTCAAAACGCAGAACCGCAAGGTTCAATATTTGCAATAAAAAAGACGGATACGCCGGTAGAATCCACACAAAAACCGCCATCGCCTTGCAAACATTGTGCTGGTATGCACTGGCACAATGAATGCAAGCAAAAATTCCAAGAAGTAACATCGCGACGATAAAAGAAACGTAGTTTCAGAACCACCCTCGCCGTGTAAATTCTGAGAATCGCGAGTGTAAGAACAAAAATCAAATTAAAGCGCGCACTAATTTTGGCAAAAAGCCTCAATACCAGTCGAACTATCTATCGTCCCTTCAAGCAAAGTAGGCCTTATTTCATAAAGCAAAGTTTTAATAATAATAATAATAACAATAATAATGGTAGCAATAATAATAAAAATAATAGTGGCAATAATTCAAACCGCTGGATTCCACCAACATGCCAGATATGTGAAAAGCGTGGGCACACAGCAAAGGCATGCTGGTTTAATTCAAAAAACGACTAGGCGCTCAGCCGTTTTCTCAAACGGCTACCACTGTACTGATCCCGGCACTCCACGATTCAAATAATTTATTAATTACTCTTCAAATTAAAAACAAAAAAGTTAAAGCGTTAATCGACACAGGCGCTTCGCATTCCCTCATAGATGCCAGTCATATCAAATCGAGGCCCAAAAATCTGATATAATCCTGAAATCAATTACGAATCAGATTATCCCCAACTATGGTCTGTCAAACGTTTATTTCTCGCTAGACGGATACACGGAAATTCAGGGGAAATTTATAGTTTCACAATTAAAAAATGAATTTGAAATAATCATTGGGAAGACCTACTTACTAAATATCGTGCAATCATGAACTTCAAAAATCAGAACATTATCATCAACAAAACAGTAAATCCATTTTTAACAGACACCACATCAATACATACACTCTTCACACAAAAATTCCAGACGGTTCCATAATGTTGACACAACATGACAGTCTTCCTGCAGGACTTTACTTGCCACACACACTGACAAACGTACATAATAACGCTTGTGCAATTACACTAATAAACACCACATACCATGAGATCTCCATCACCAAACATTTTCCAATCGCCCACATTCATTACAACCCGGAGATACTAAATTCATCACACAAACATACCATAAATTCCATTCAACAACTTTCGGCCAAAGAAAAAACACAATTACAAGCCTTTCAACAACAATTACGCCAGAAACTTACTCATCTCTCTCCACAACAAGCAGACAAAATTGTTGAAACATTCTCTCCATTTTATGACACATTCACACATGATAAAGACTACAAAACAAAATTTACAGATATAACACACCACATAGACACACAAAATCATCCGCCTGTACCAGTAGACCTTACAAATTATCACACTCAGAAGCCCCCATACTAAAAGCGCTCATACAGGATAATCTGGATAGAGGAATAATTGAACCGAGTACTATAATTGGGCTCATCCGGTAATTCTGGTTAAGAAGAAGTCTGCGGATCAGACAGAAGTCGATCCAAACGACATAATCCAGTTACGCAAACAGTACCTGTACGTGGTTGATCTGCGTAAATTAAACGCAATCACCACATCTGAAATTTATCCTCTTCCAGACATTCAATACATTTTATCCACATTACACGACACAACATACTTCACAACACTCGACATATCAAACGCATTTCATTACATTAGACTTGATAAATCATCACAAGACAAAACTACATTCATCACACAATTCGGTACATACAAATTCCTTACTCTTCCATTCGGATTAAAGAACGCAAGTTCCTGTGACCAAAGACAAATGGACAAACTTTTAACAGAGTACACGGGTGACATATACCATACATTCATAGACGACATATTAATTTTTCACGGCAAAACATTCCACGAACATTTGACATCTACACTAAAAATTCTAACAAAATTACTGCAATCTTTGTATAGACCTAAATAAATGTACCTTCTTCAAAGAAGAATGCAAATATTTGGGCTATACATTGAGCAAAAAAGGCATTTCTCCAGATCATGACAAAGCACTAGAAAACTATCCGATTCCGAAAAGATTACAAGATGTTAGGGCATTTTTAGGATTTGTAGGTTTCTACCGCAAATTTATATATAATTTTGCTGAAATGCCAAGCCCTTAACGGATTTAACAAAGAAAAATATTAAGTTTGTGTGGTCTCCCCAATGCATATCGGCATTTCAAATTCTTAAACAAAAATTAATTTCTCCACCCATTCTGGCATACCCCAATTATCAATATGAATTTATTTTAACTACGGATGCGAGCAACGTCGGCATATCAGCAATTTTGAGCCAACACGTAAATGGTGAAGAGCGTCCCATAGCTTTCTCTTCACGAGTTCTGTCAGATACTGAGACCAAACTTTGTACCACAGATAGAGAATTGTTAGCTATTCTCTTTGACTGCAAACAGTATCGTCAGATAATTTACGGCTACAGATTTAAAATAATTACGGACCACTCAGCTCTATAGTGGCTCAAAAATTTAAAAGACCCTCATTCTAAATTATATAGATGGTCGCTCAAATTAAGCGAATATGATTTTTACATTGAGCATACATCTGGAAAAAATATCGCGCATGCTGATGCTTTAAGCCGTTTATAGGCTGCATCAGTACTGATCAGACAGTTGACGAATATTATCCAACAACTGATTTACTTGAAATTGCTCAGCAACAAGCGGCGATCCAGAATGTCGGCAATTAAAAAATTACAAAATCAATGATCAAGGCCTTTTAATTACAGTCTCTGACAATTGCATTCTAGTACCGTCAGGGTTGCGTGATACTGTTCTACGCCTTTATCACAACAATCCGTTATCAGCACATTATGGTAGGCAGAAAACGTATGAACGCATAAAAACACAATTTACTTGGCCAAACATCTCAAATGATGTACAAAAATACGTTCAGACGTAACTGCTATAACTGTGCCACAAGAAAAACAAAAGATGCCTATAAACCACCTTTAGGCACATTCAGTGAGCCCAAAATGTCTGGCAAGCTATTTCCGTTGACGTAGTTGGACCACTGGATGCATCTGTGAACAGCGACACAGGTGAAGAATATAAATATATACTAACGATAATTTGTCAATATTCTCGCTATTTGGAGATGTTTCCCATGATTAACCAAAAAGCAGAATCAATTGCACAAACTATGGTCGATATATTTACCAGCTGCGATACGGTATAATGATATATCTTCTTACAGATCTGGGTAAGAATTATACTCCAACAATTATCAACAATTATACTCCAGATCTGTGAGCTATTAAAAGTCAAAAAAGTATGCACAACCCCCTATCACCCTGCCTCGAATGGTCGTTTAGAACGTGTGCACAGAGACATCGCGAACAATGTATCGCATTATGTACAAACTGATAAAAATTGGCACAAATATCTACAATTAGTGAAAGCAACCCACAATTCCACCAAAAACATTTCCACAAATTATACTCCCCATGAAATTGTCTTTGGAACAAAATTTTAGTTTCCCTGGCTTCTGAATTATCAGGAGAAAAATTTAAAAAATTTCAATATTCACACCAAATGTCTTTACGACAAAATACAACAAGTTAGGAAACAGGTCAAATTAAATAATGAAAAAGCCAAGTTAACAAGAGAAAAATATTATAACAAAAATATTTCAAAAGAAAAACTAAGTGTAGATGACCACGTTTATTTAAAATCATTTACATCCACGGGAAAATTCATGAAGAAATATCATGGCCCTTATCAAATCTATAAAGTATTTCCTAACCACACAGCTTCTATAACTCTCAATAACAATGAGAAAAAATTGGTACACCTCAGCAAGCTGAAAAAGGCCCACATTAGAGGCAAATCAAAATCGCACGCCATGAATCTACGGCCAAGAAAAAGATAAACAAATTTTGCACTTTCTCAAAAAAATTTAAATAAATTTCCTGGTGTTGGGAGGAGAGAATTTCATTCTTATCTAGTCCAAGGAAAATTTCCAAAATTCAAAATTCTAAATTCAAATTAAAACCAATTTCAAACAAAAACTTTATCTTCAGTGTGGTAGAATAATATAATTTTTATTTTTAATAAATACAATCTAATTTTTGAATTTCAGGTCACGCAAAGATTTCAACAAATTATTTAAACATTTTTATTATTCAATTTTATTTTCAGATCATGAAGAGATATCTTCAAACATTTTTATAAATAATACATTCTATTTTTTTTTTATTACAATGGTGATATAAATTTATTGTATTTTCCTAAATCTTTCTTTTAATGTTCCAGGTCAAATTCTTTCATGTATAGCACAATTTCATTTCTTTATTTAACACATGTTTCAGAAATTCAAAGGCGGTAAAAATACAATTGATTTACCAATCATGAGAAATTTTAGGTCAAAGAAACAGAACAATGTGACTTTCACTGTTCAGATGTTTTTCCCAGACACCAGAACAATCAACTTCAAGACAGCCTCAAAACAAAGAAATTAAGCTAACGACCCCACAGACAAGCCGAAATCTATTCAACCAATGGCCTTTCCAATCCTTTACAAGAAGTGTTTGTCTACACAGTACAAAGGAGGTCAAGTTTGTAATGAATTTCCAAATTTATAACAAGTTTTTAGGTCAGAAACAATGTGGAGACCTTTCACTGTATTTTGCCCGATACCAGTGACAATGAATAAAACGTACAAAGGTTTTCTCTACAAACAAGCCGAATAACTGGCCTGCTAATGCTTTACAAGAATTGATTGAATAGCAGGTAATAAACTTTGTTAATCCTTATGTATTATTAATATTTATTACCATGCATAGTGACAATCCTTTCAAATCATTTTATTCATGGTGAAAGTTATTAAACAATGATGTATTTTCTTTCTCTCTCTAGCTTTAGAACTGTCAAACCATTTATTTCATTCAACTTATTTTTATACTAAGTATATTTTTCTTTAATGAATGAAAACAAATGAATTCTTTAAACTTCAAATATGTTTTAACAATATACTCTTCTTCCTCACGACCTTTTCGCAACTTCAAAGCAACTACGAAAGGAATGTTAAACAATTAAAACAATACTACGAAATCTGCGGACATCGTTCCATATTTAAAGTATATATGTGCACACCATCGACATCGTATGAGCTCATTTCCGGAACACTGCGATCGCTTGCTTCCCACGAAATTGCGCAATCTTCCTTATTCCTGCTCGCTTAGCTTTAGATTATAATCATAAGCATGAACTATAAAATCTATTATTAATAATAAATTAAAATAATACAATATCAACAAAAACAATAAACAAAACAATGATATCATTAATATACAAATTTTAATCGACGAAAATTAAAATCACAAGCTTTGATAAAATAAAAACATATTATATTATATATATGTGGGAACCGAAAGGTCCCCCACCATCAAGAGCCGTCGAGTGGAGGGGTTGATAGAGAGAGTGAGTAGTTCAGTCGAAGAAGTGATGTTGTGTCGTACAGTGTGATGAGTGATGTAAAGATTTGAGACGCTTTAAATTGTTTTGAAGTAGTGTGTTTTATTTTGTATTGCTTTCTTTTTCTAAGAGTAATTAAAAGTTAAAGATTTTACTTATTAATCGCTGCTTTTATTTGTTCAACCCTTAACATAAAATATCCTACAAATTTGGGGGCTCGTCCGGGATAAATTTGATTATTGTTCGGGATTAATCTGTTAAGACAGTTGGCTGTTAAAGGTGGCGATATTTTTAATTGTGACGGTTGTGAATTAATTGTGACGATAATTCAATTTTTCTTTTAACTGGCGATATGGATTTTATTTATTTCTGATGATAAATTTTATTAACATTAATAAAATTAGTAAAAGCAGTGTGAGCAAGCTGATCGTGACGTTATAGAAGGAAGAAAAGAGACAGAACGTAGCTGTGTGAGAGAGAGCACTCTCCCAACAAGTATCCTCTTTGTCGGCATCTTTCTTTTAAGTATTTTAAGTTAGATTTAAAAACTGAGTTTAAAGATTACTATTACTATTATTATTTTTTTTAAGATATATAATATTTAAAAGAAGAAAATTTCTCTTTTATGAAGTTTATTTTTCTTTAGCTTGCAGGAAGTTATAAAACCTTTTTTTTTTATTTACATTTAATTTAAAAAAGGACTATTTCTTTCCAATTGTTGTAATTGTTCTTTATATTGTACTTTGTTGTTTGTTGTTTAAAGTTTCAGAATGGGACATAATACATTAGCAGATTTGAAAAACATTAAATATAGCATAGGTGTTGCAAAAATAAAAACTATAAAGGCTTTGCATAAGCTAATATTTGAGTCTGAATATTCCGGAAATGAATTTGTTCGAACGAATAGGAAGAGACTAAGAGAATTTGAAGGATTCCAATTTAAATTTAAAGACACAGAATATCAAGCCAAATTTCAATTTTGCAAAGACAATTTCAGTATTAGCGATTTAGTAGCTATTGCTAATTTGCTTATAGTTCCATATGAGGACGATAGAGATAAAACCATTGAGAATATACTGAAAAGACTTATAGATTTAGACGACTATAATCCTGAAGAAGACAATGAAGAAAGTGACGGAGATGAAGAAGAAGAGGAAGTAGATGACGAAGACGAAGAAGAAGAAGATGAAGAAAAATATAAGAAAGACGATGATAGAAATACAAATACAAAGATGATAAAGAAAAAACAAGATAGAAATACTACTTTGAAATCAAAATCACCAAATGAGAAATTACCTTTATTCACAGTGACTTATAAAGACGTTGAAGATACTATTAAAAAATTCTCTGGCGACAATAATTATAAAATTGAACTGTTCTTTGAAGATTTTGAAGATGAAGCCGAATTATGGGGATGGGACGATTTCTATAAGTTAATTGTGTTAAAGAAGTCATTGACTGGTTCTGCTAGGAGTTTTCTAAGAAGTGAAAGGGGTATTAAATCGTACGAACAGCTAAAAAAATTACTTTCAAAGGAGTTTAAGAAGAAAACTAACAGTGCACAGTTGCACAAGTTACTTTCGAATAGAAAATTGAGAAAAGAAGAAAAAGGAAAAGAGTATTATTTTGCAATGAGAGAACTAGCTTCACAAGGTCGTATTGATAAGGAAGCATTGGTCCAATACATTATTGATGGTATCCCAGATGGACCAATTAATAAAGCTTTTCTTTATGAGGCTCGAAACTTGAGAGAACTCAAGGACAAATTAGAGATTTTTGACAAACTGCGAGTTGGAGACTTTAAAGTTAAAGATGTTGAGTCGCACTCAAAATCAAAAACTGCACAGACTGGAGCTAGTAAAGTAGCAACTTCGACCAGTAACAATACTAGATGTTATAATTGTGGAGCGCAAGGTCACATCTCAAAAGATTGTGAGCATAAAGCTAAAGGCTTTAAATGTTTTAACTGTCGAGGCTTTGGCCATAAGGCAATTGTTTGTCCAGAAAAGAAGACGGAATTGAAAGCGAATGTGAACCTCTTGGTGAACGCTGAATCAAAATTTAATAAAGAAATAGTTGTCGCCAATAAATTATACATTGCTTTGATTGACACTGGGAGCGTCGTAAACTTAACTAGCGACAGAATATTTCACAGCTTAGGAGAGCTTAAACTCCATTGCTCAGACAAGTCTTTAAGAAGCTTTAGCGGGCAACTTGTTCAGCCCTTAGGTTACTTTAATACTGACATAATTGTAGGCAATCAAAATTTTGAAACCAAAATCTATGTAGTCTCTTACAACATTGGGGTCGATTTTATCATAGGTCAGGAGCTGTTAAACGAAGCTAAAATGTCAGTAGAAAATGGAATTGTTAAAATCGAAAAGCCGTTCGATATTCTGGCTATAAATGTGGATGATGAATTCGAGGAGGTTAATATTGGTCCTCGTTGTACTCCAGAATATGCCAAGAGAATAAAAGAGATGATCAGTAATTATAAACCACAAAGAAGTAAATCAGCCGAAATCTCAATGCAAATTGTTATAAATACTAACGAACCGATATTTTCGAGACCACGACGATTGCCTTTCACAGAACGTGAACTTGTTGATAGACAGGTAGAGGAATGGATTAAAGAGGGAATTGTGAAGCCGTGTATTTCTGAGTACTCAAGCCCAGTTGTGTTGGTCAGGAAAAAAGATGGTTCTCCGCGGCTCTGCGTTGATTATAGAAGAATTAACAAGATCATCGTAAAGGATAGGTATCCACTGCCGCTCATTGAAGACATCTTGGACAGACTTCAAAGTGCTAAAGTATTTTGTACACTCGACTTGAAAAATGGTTTTTTTCATGTGGCAGTCGATAAAGATAGTCAAAAATTTACATCATTTGTGACACATTCGGGGCAATATTGTTTTACAAAAGTCCCATTTGGATTGTGCAACTCCCCATCCGTTTTCCAGCGATACGTAAACGTAGTATTCAGGGACGCGATGAGAGATGGCATTGTCTTACCATATATGGATGACCTAATAATTCCAGGTCAAGATATTCAGCAGTTATTGGAAAGACTCCAGTATATACTTGATATAGCGAGTGCATATGGTCTAGAAATAAACTTTAAAAAGAGGCAATTTATGTATCATCGAGTAGAATTTTTAGGACATTTGGTTGAAGATGGAAAAATTTACCCAAGCAAGACAAAAACAGCTGCTGTGATGAAGTTTCCTGAACCCAGCAATGTGAAACAAGTGCAGAGTTTTTTAGGACTTACGGGTTACTTCAGAAAATTTATTCCTCAGTATTCTCGACTTGCGAAGCCACTTTCGGATTTATTGAAGAAAAGTTCTATTTTTAAATTTGAAATAGAAGAAAAATGGGCTTTTGAAGCGTTTAAGTATGCACTCTGCAATGAACCGGTCCTTCACATTTACAGAGAGGATGCAGAGATTGAAGTACATACGGACGCCAGTATGGAAGGAGGATATGGTGCCGTTCTACTGCAGAAATGTCCAATCGATAATCAAATGCATCTAGTACATTACATGAGTAAGAAGACCAACGACGCAGAACGCAAGTATCCGACTTACGAATTAGAAGCATTAGCAATCATAGAAGCTCTCAAGAAATTTAGAATAAATTTACTTGGAAAACATTTTAAAATAATAACCGATTGTGACGCATTTAGTAAGACTGTTAATAAGAAGGAATTGACACTAAGAGTAGCTAGATGGGTGATGTATTTAGAGCAATACGATTATGAAGTGCAACATCGAACTGGAGATAGTATGCGGCATGTTGATGCATTAAGTAGATACCCAGTCATGACAATTCAAGATGACGTTCATCTTCGCTTGAAAAGGGCTCAAGAATCGGACCCTACAATCGAGGCTTTAAAAACATCGCTGAGGACCTGTCCAAATAAAGAATACATAGTCAAAAGAGACATACTATTTAAATGGGTAGCTGGCCGAGAGTTAATTGTCGTACCGGAGGTGATGCAAGACGAAATAATTAGAAACGTTCATAATAAAGGCCACCTGCCTGCAAAGAAAACCAAGGAAGTATTAGAACAAGAGTTTTACGTACCTAATGTGTTGTCTAAAGCCGAGAGAGTGATCGCTTGTTGTATCGCATGTGTATTAACAAACAAGAAATTTGGAAAACAAGAAGGATGGCTCAATCCAATTCCTAAAGAGCAGGGCCCACTACATACATATCATGTGGAACACCTAGGCCCATTGGAGTCTACTAATAAAAAGTACAAGCATATTTTGGCTGTAATCGATAGTTTCACTAAATTTGTTTGGCTTTATCCTGTTAAGAGCACTGGAAGCGCTGAAGTGATTAGCAAGCTAGACTTGCAAAAACAAACTTTTGGAAATCCAGTGGCAATTGTCTCAGATCGAGGAACGGCATTCTCCTCGAAAGAGTTTGAAGATACTGTAAGGAAGAAGGGATCTACCACCATATGGTAACTACTGGTTTACCTCGAGCTAATGGTCAGGTAGAGAGAATTAATCAAATTATAGTAAATATGTTATCGAAGTTGACGGTGGACGATCCTACTAAATGGTACAAGTACGTTCCAAATGTACAAAGGATAATAAACTCAACAAAGAGTAGAAGTATTGGCTTTACACCATTCAAGCTGATGATTGGGACTAAAATGAAGATATAAAGTTGTGAGACTTATTAAACGAGGAAGCTTTAAGAGCATTCAACGATGAAAGAAGTAATATTCGTGAGAAGGCGAAACAACAAATATTGAAAGTGCAGACGGAAAATCGACGAACGTATAACCGGCGACGTCGTCAACCGATGTCATACTACCTAGGAGATCTAGTAGCTGTTCGTCGTACTCAGCGAGGCCCAGGTCTTAAACTACGAGCGAAATTTTTAGGGCTGTACAAAATAATTAAGGTAAAACCAAAAGACACCTATGACGTGGAGGCAGTAGGCCTTCATGAGGGACCACGAAGGACTACGGTATGTGCAGAATATATCAAACCATGGTTTCCAGACTTATCGCTCGAGGGCGAGCGAAAGGAAGAATGGCCGAATTGTGGGAACCGAAAGGTCCCCCACCATCAAGAGCCGTCGAGTGGAGCGGTTGATAGAGAGAGTGAGTAGTTCAGTCGAAGAAGTGATGTT